>CM076581.1:121995127-122228489 GCA_034641835.2 Pinus albicaulis | reverse complement strand
AGAAGAAGTGAGAGATCTCTACTATGATTGAGATCATCTTCTTCTTTAAGAGGTATCTGTTGGTTGTAAAATAGTAAGATAGAAAGCATTGTAAATTAGATAGATGCATCACATTAGAATTGGCATCATGATAGAAGCATTGAAGTAGGAGCACTTGTCATAGGAGAATGTCTGAAACAAATTTATGTAACAATAATGCTATGAAATAAGTGGCTCTTGGGAACCTCACTAAAAATAAGGCAGTCATCTAGATCAAGGTTCATCATTCACTAATCAATATGGAAACAGGTGCTGATATTTTTCTAATGGAATCCTCTTTGGATTCACTGTTTTAGAAAGGAAGCAAAAGGTCTTATCGAGAATTCTAACTTGCAGAATTCTGGAATTGGGATATGATGACATATTGATAAAGCATGTCAAGGGAATGAAGCTCTTTCATTCTAAGGAAAACTGCTACAAGTATTAGATGACTCAAAAGAAAGGATGAGGTATATATATATATATATGCTTACACTGGATATTATGAAGTCATGTCATGTGGTTGTAGGTAGTATACTTCTATCCTTAGAAGTATAATCAAAGGAAAGTAGAATCTCTTGTGATGCACAGATTGCCAAAAGGCATGATCCACACTAGATGAAATCAACATAATATGTCCCCATATGGAGTATGAGGTGGTTGTATACAATTAAGGCACTGTATATTAGAAGTTCCTGGGAATGAAATAAAATTGTGTGGAGAAAGAGAGGAAGAGATCGTGAAAAGTGTAACCATGGTAAAAGGTAGTCAACATCTAGGAAACCAAGAAGACTTTACTAGGAAATCTTCTGGAATATATGTGACTCTAATAGAAGTCTGGAAAAGATGGAGACCCTTGACAATACATATCTTTAGGAGATGTGTCAATCTGTATGAAGGATGTTGATACCTACAAGAAGATGTCATGATGAAAGAAAATCGCTAAGGTAATTTTCGATTGAAGTGTTCATATTTATAATTGAATAATATCTGGATGAGCTTATGCAGGGCTGCCAAAGGGAAGTATATGTCTTCCACAGTTGACAACCATATAGAAGGATGAAAGATCCTTGGAAGAAATATGGTTTGAAGGAAAGCAACATGACATGAAGCTAGACCAGATGAGAAGAGACAAAGATAATATAATGTATTTATTGTAATGCTTGCGTCAAGGGTTTCATGAGCAAGAATATTTTATTATAGGTCAAAGACTTCTTGATGTCTTTAAGATTTTGTCGTCTTGTCATAAAGATAATTAGAGTCATGTAAATGAAGTCATGTTACACTTGTAAAAGGACATTTTGTTGATGTAAAACTATACTCCAAGACCTTATCACTAAGTCCCCTTGATGTCGACCCAAAGCATGGTAAAGATACTCCTTGATGAAGTTGGCCTACCCTCCACACCTCATGTCGACCCACATGCTAGAAGACAGTCCCTATATAAGGAGGATTGTGGTCTCATTATCTCAAAAGAAATTCGGTCAAGGGTTTGAAATATAAGTGCGAAAGAAAGACTGTAATTGAAGCGAAGATTGGAGGCTGATCTAGCGAAGGAAAGAGGGGTATACTTACCTCTGGTTTTCGAGACTATCCTACCTCGCATGTTTCTGTTGATTTTTGGTAGCATTGAATGTGCTCTAAGTCTCAAATGTTGTGGAGAGGCTTAGACACATGCATTACAAATAACCCATAAATTGTTTTGGAAAATTCCACCCAGAAACAGTTTTGTAAGAAAAAATAATTATTTTTAATGAGGACCCTAAGTCTAACTTAGGAAATTAAAATAATTAATTAGTATTAGTGTAAACTGTGGGTGAAAATTCTAGATAAAGTAGATCAAGTCTAATATAATCTTAGCCGTTGAGTGGAGATCTAATCTCGATCGTTGATTTGTCAACGAGAAGGCTATAAAGGAAGACTTGAGGGTTATTTGTAAGACACACTGAAAGGATCTAGTGATTGAATTTTCAGACGGAGCAAGTGCTCAGACGAAAACTACGATCTAAGTGATTCTTGATTGCAGTTGAGGGGTAGAGTAATTTCGGTTGGCGATCTTCTTGAGCCAGAGAATACATCACAGAGAAGACAGAGAGCAGTACCAACAGTTGCAGCGTAGCAGCAATGCAGAGATTGCGTAGAGCCAGTAGTGGTTGCATAGTAGCCCACAGGAGGTTTGAGTTTCCGCTAAGGATCAATCAGATCCAGTGCCAGAAAGCTAGGGTTTGAGAGCAGAAGGGGCCAGAGGGTCAGATCTAGCCAGTAGATGATCAACAGCGCAGAAGTCATGTAGTCCCCACAGAGAGTGACACAAAGACTACACAGAGCAGTGGAGGGCTTTCCATCCGCGGTTTGTTGATCAGTCAGACTTCCAGTATCAGTGTGTGAGGTAATCTCACCAGCTTCTTTGTCAGTCATATTCTCTGCAGGGATAGCCAGGAAGGCATCCCAGATTATTTAGAAATTACTGCATAATATATAAACCCTCAGATCTGCTGCACCGGCTTTCCCGCATTGGGTTTTTTCTGGGGATGTTTGTCCAAAAACAACGGTGTCTTTTGCATGTGTTATTTTTCTTGCTCAGTTTCTGTTTTCACAAATGTATTTTAATGGGGAAGGCTGCTTCAGTAATTGCTTTGATATTTTAAGAAGTAATCTTTTAATAACTTGTTAAATCAGATTTACAAGTAGGAGAAGTAGTTCAACTTGTTGCAGTAGGGATTCCAGATCTAGGATATAGGAATTTTCACATGGTATCAGAGTGTTGATTACGAAGCAGGAAGAGCAAATCCAACATTGAGTTGGAGGACGAAGAGCTGCAGAAAGCAGCAATTCGAATCCCCAGAGGGATTGTGTAGTCCAGGCTAGGAGGGCTGAAATATCTGGGAAGGTCTTTCTATGAGTGAGTCGACAGAGAGGTAAGACATCCCGATCGAAATTTTGCCGAGCCAGAGGGAGCAACGTAGAGCCTCAACGCAGTGCTAGTGAGACGCAGTTTTTGTAGGTAGATCTTGATTTTGTCGGGCGGAAAGTCGTCAGAAGAAGCAGCATAGTGAGAGAATTTTCTTTCTTGGGAAGTTCCTAGTCAGGGAATTTAAGTTTTTCCAACATCTGAGTAGCAGATTCGGGCAACAGATCTACGAGCTCCATAAGGAGTGCGTAAGCTTGTCCAACGCTGTGTAGAGGGGGAAGAAGAGGAGCAAATTTGACAGATTTGACGGCCATGACAGCTCACTGGCTTAGAGATCAGGACCGGTTGGAGGGAGCCTCCAACTATGTGATCTGGAAGGCAAGAATCTCTTGTCTTCTGGATGAGTACGATCTAAAGCTTTTCGTGGATAACACAATAGCTGTCCCTGCAGATCCATATCCGTTGAAAAAGTACAAGGTTGATATGGTGAAGGCGAAAAGGTTGCTCCTGGATGGAGTCAAGGATCATATAGTGCACTGCCACAGCTACCGTCAAGTTTTCACTTGACCAAGTCTCTCCTTAGCTCTTCTTGTAGAAGAGCAGCCAACATCTCTACCCAGCCTAGCAAGGTTGCCCTGCCAAGGATACTCTAGACAAATACCTGCCAATCATTAGTGACTGCATTCAATGCTAGTCTCACCATCGTTGTAGAAGGGGTAGACCCCATGGCTGCAAGTTGGTCATGGATTTCCTGAAGTCTAGTTAGGAATGGAATAATGCACTCTCCTTTCCGCATCTGCGCCATCCTCAGTTGATGTTCCAAGTACATCTTCCACTGCTCGGAAGATCCCTGATATAGTGTGGCCAAGGCTTCCCACATCTGCCTGGCAATATCTTTGCTAGCTATATGGGATCGATGAAGGTGAAGGAGGAGGAAGATGCAACCCTTGCATCGAAAGGACAACAGGAGCAACGGAGACGTAAGAAAGACGTTTTGAAGATCAAGTGCTTCAAGGGTGGTGAACTTGGTCACTACGCTTCCCAATGTCCTTTGAGGCAAAAGGACAAGGATGAGAAGCACAATCCGAAGGTTGTAGTTGCGAAGATCGATGACAATGAGTACTCCATGAGTGCTCACGCATCTCTAGGAGGGAGATGAGGCGACATTGAGCTGTAAGTTCGAAAGTACTTTAGTTGGGCAGGATTTTGGAGGAGTCCACATCTCGGATAACAACCTTGCTATGAGTGCCCATGATCAACAGTATTAGGTTGGAGGAGTTTTCGGTCGGTGCAGAGACGAAAGATGCAGTGGTTAGCAATGCTAACATTTGAGCAGTGCAAGGCAGAGTTGCAGCAGCGCAGAGGGACACAACGCAGAGCTGCAGCAATGCAACGCTTCAGAATGACAACGCAGAGCTGCAGCACTGCAACGCTTCAGAATGACAACGCAAAGCTGCAACAATGCAACACTTCAGAATGACAACGCAGAGGCTAGCAGCAGTTAGTGTTTCAGCATCAAGATGCATCCATAACACTTGTTCATATTTTTGGATGTTTTTCAGTTGCTTCTCTCAGTAGCTGAGTTGCAGTGCAGAGTTAGCAGTGGCAGTGCTAGTAGCAGATGTAGTGTTTGAGAGGGAGTTGCAGTACTGATGTAGTGTTGATCGTGGTAGTGTCAACAATACAATGCAGCAACAACACAGTTGTTGGTGGACAACACGTCAGACATCAGCAGTGCAGAGGGAGATGCTTCAGAGTCAGAGCACTGTTAGAGCACATTCCTCACTAAGAGGGAGTGTTGATTCTTGGTAGCATTAGATGTACTCTAAGTCAAATTTTGTGGAGAGACTCTAAGTCAAATTTTGTGGAGAGGCTTAGACACATGCATTAAAAATAACCCAAAAATCGTTTTAGGAAATTCCACCCATAAACAATTTTATAAGAAAAATTAATTATTTTTAATGAGGACCCTAAGTCTAACTTAGGAAATTAAAATAATTAATCAGTATTAATGTAAACTGTGGGTGAAACTTTTATATAAAGCATATCAAGTCTAATATAATCTTAGCCGTTGATTGGAGATATAATCTTGGTCGTTGATTTGTCAACGAGAAGGCTATAAAGGAAAACTTGAGGGTCATTTTTGTAAGACACATTGAAAGGATCTAGTGATCGAATTTTTAGACGAACCAAGTGCTTGGACGAAAACTTCGATCTAAGTGATTCTTGCTTGTAGTTGAGGGGCAGAGTAATTCCGGTTGGAGATCTTCCTGAGCTAGAGAATACATCGCGGGAACGACAGAGAGTAGTACCAACAGTGGCAACGTAGCAGCTATGTAGAGATTGCGTAAAGCTAGCAGTGGCTGCATAGTAGCCGAGAGGAGGTTCGAGTTTCAGCTGAGGATCAGTCAAATCCAGTGCTGGAAAGCCGAGGTGTGAGACTGGAAGGGGCTAGAGGGTCAGATCCGACCAACTGAAGATCAACAACATAGAAGTCACGCAGTCCCAACGCAGAGTGACGCAGAGACTACGCAAAGCAGTGGAGGGCTTGCTATCCAGGGTTTGTTGATTAGTCGGACTTCGAATATCAGCGTGTGATGTAATCTCACCAGCTTCTTTGTTAGTCATATTCTCTGCAGGGATAGCCAGGAAGGCATCCCAGATTGTATTTAGAAAATTACTGCATAATATATAAACCCTCAGATTTGCTGCACTAGTTTTCCCGCATTGGGTTTTTTTGGGACGTTTTTCCAAAAGCAACGGTGTCATGTTTGTGCGTTATTTTTCTTGCTCAGTTTCTATTTTAACAAATTTATTTTAATGGATGAAGGTTGCTTCAGTAACTGCTGCGATATTTTAAGAAGTAATCTTTTAATAACTTGTTAAATAAGATTTACAAGTAGGCGAAGTAGTTCAGGTTGTTGCAGTAAGCATTCCAGATCTAGGATCTAGAAATTTTCACACTTTCAGGTAGGCCGAGGGTTATCACAGCAAAAAACTAGTCTGTAATTCAATGCATAAAGGGTGGCTCATCAGCAAAGGAAACAAGACTGCAAGGAGTGCGAAGGAGGCAATACAAGCCTCGGTCTTGGGTCATCATATTTCAGATATCTCTGAAAATGGCCGACGGTATACACAACATGAAGGAGGGTTATTGTAGAAAGGAAGAGATCTCGGTCTTGGGCATCAAAGGTGCAGAAAGAAGGTTGAGGAAGAATCTCTAGGAGGTCGAGGCTAGAGTGAAGAAGCACATTGTTTTGGGGCTGCTAGACTACGGATCGAGCTTCCCTAGTAGAAGTGTAGTGCGTTGTAGAAAAGTAGGATCAACTTAAGGAGTCGAGAAGAGCTGAAGGATAAGTGACAAGGGTCTTGGAGGTATACTAGTGTCAAGGGTCTATGTCATGGTCTTGGTACTTGTCAGTTGAAGGTCTATAAGAAGAATTTTTGATCGGGTTTTCCTCTTAAAGAATGGAGGTTTTGGCCTTGGCTTGTTAGCCTAAATTTTGTGTCTCTTGTGCATTTGATAATTGAATTGATGAAGAACATAATAATCTAACGAAGACAAGATCTAAGTGAAATAAGCATAAAGTACATCAGAAGTAATTATCTAGAAGATAAATTGTATTAAAAGCCCTAATTTTTCAACAGGAGGGAGTGTTAAAATTCGCAACTAGGGCCAAATTCCACCTTGGGACAACTCATTTGATGGAGATGATGATTGCATTAAATTCCTCTTTTTGAGAGGACCAAAATTGATCAAAAGATCATCTCATCTGGACAAGCAAAAGTGTAATTTTGAATTTATGCCCACACATGTGCAAATTGTTTAGTTCGGCCTCAACTGAATGTGCGCTTAGGAAGCCCAATGGACGTGTCTCTTCACCCATAACAAATTGCATAAATACAAGTGGCCTCACACCTCATTTGGCATCATCATCACTCACACATTCTTCTCACTATTCATCAGATTGGTTCTTACAACTATTGGGTAGCTTCTCTCCCTCACACGCGTGGCTAGAAGGATGAGTTTTTCTGGGACAAAATTGCAGAACTGGATTTCAGAATTTTAGACAATTTGACCACCGTTGACCGAGGAGATTTTGACTGAGTTTGACTGCGGTTTTTGGGGCAGAATTTTGATTTTCTTAGGCCGCATTGACTGGCACAAAAATTGAGGTTTTTTGGGCTGTTTGAATTGCATTGACCGCAGAGTTGACCACATGTTGACTGAGTTTGACTATCTTTTCTAACTGTTGTGGGTTGACTTTGGCCGCTGTTGGAGGTCGAGTTTGACTGCCTTTGACCGAGCTTCAAAGGAGGTATTTGACTGTTATTTTGATTAGCGATAACTTTCTAGTTAGGGTTGAAGTTTGGCTGCAGTTGACTGTAGAATTTGGCAGGGCTGATTTGACTTTGATTTGGGCAAGTCAATTTGATTTTGTACTCTCTCTCTCTCTGTGCTGAACTTTTGAATAATAATAAGAAGAATTGATCAAAGGGTTTTCCCCACATTGGGGTTTTTCCTTGGCATCTCCATATCCGGTGTTCTCTTGTCTTGGCTTGTCTTCTGCATATTGTTTTATGTTTTATTTGCATTTACTATCAACGTGATTTCTACTGCAAATAATTGGAAATTGTTATTGGGTTGCTAAAGGAACATTGAAGTAACTTGTGCTAAGCATAGAACATACCACTGTTAACTAAAATTAACACTTCTGTGTGAAATCACTCCATAGCCATTCCCAATCAGGCATTTTGTCTCGTCTAGTAATTCCCTGAACGAATGTGGCCCACTTGCTGGTAAACGCATTTAGTGCTATTCGCACAAGTTCATTGTCCTCTGGTTTCTCCCCTTCAGCTACTAGTTCATCTCAGACATCTCGAATTCTGGTAAGATATAGAGTTACGCCTTCACCCTTTATCATCTTTGTGGTCCTCAAATTCTCCTAGAGAACCATCTTCTGATTCTCCAATGGATCTTGGTATAGCTTCACAACGACATCCCACATGTCCTTTGCTGTTGTTTTCTCTGCCATATGTGGAATAATATGATCTCAGACTTCATCCAAGACCATCCTCTTTGCTTTGGCCATAAGGTCTACTAAGACGTTCCTATACTCATGGAATTAGATAGGGTCTGCTGATACAACTTCAATTGCTGTCACGAACCCCGTCAAGCCATGCTCATCCAACATGAATAACATCCTAGCCTTCTAGATGCCAAAGTTTGAGGCTCCATCAAGACTATCCTGATCTTTAAGACCTGCTACGACCATCTCTGCGAAAACTCAATAACTGGGAAATAAACAGGAATCTCCTCTCTTTCCTACTTGGCCTCTTTCTACTACTTGCACTCTCTTTTGGAACGCACAAATCTGTTACTATCTTCCTTCGGATGTCCTTTTACCGGTACTCACACTGCCTGCTACCTCAATTGGACAACTTGCTCAACCTTCTGGAAGTTCTTCTCCGGAGTCTGGCACACGATTTTGCTGCTCCTAAAGCTTGCACTAGCTGACTGGCAAAACTGCTACGACTTGCTGCAACTGGAAATCTCATATCTCCTCTTGAAAACTTGATCTGGAAACACTGTGAGAAATTCTGGAAATTCCTCTTCAGTGTGTTTTTCTCTTTCACCTAGCGCTGATATGTTGCTATAAAACCTACTGTAAACCAACTGCGCCCAAATCGAACTGACTGATATGATTACAGGAACCCTTTATCCATTAAATCCACACTTGCAAATCTCTGCTTTTGAGATTGATCTATTTTTCTTCCTCACTATAACTGGAAATTGAACCCTTTGCCTCTGCAAATTCACACTTCCTAGTGGTCTATGCAGATTTGGAAAGTCTTGCCTAGAACCCCCTCTGAAATTTCATAATTTTCTCCCTTTCGCTACTGAGCCTTCGATCTGATCTTCAATGCTTCGATTCCATGTGAAAATTCCTTGAAATGCAGCGACTGGAATTTATTATTCTAATTTATTAATTATGCAATTTGTTTGTTACGGCATATAATGAATAAATCACACTAAAATTCTTCACAATAAAATTATGTTGCGGAAAATATTCTGGAACTGAGAAAATAGATGCACACATAATAAAAATGACACCAATATTTTTAGACAAAAGTCCCTTGAAAAACCTCGAAGGGAAAGCTGGTGCAGCAGGCGAGGGGTTATTTTATTATGTGCAACAAAAAAATCTGAGTACAATAATCTGGATGCTTGAAATGATAATCCTCCAACAAAATAATCTAGCCAAAATATTAGTGAGACAATTTGTCTCACCTGACAATTGATCCTGCTCCAAAGTTTGGCTTTGTCTGGGCCACTCAAAAGGCCCTGTGCAAGCCTAGCGCAGGGCCTACTCGCACTACCTGGTTCTGCCTCTGCAGATGACTCGCTTAGCCTCCTGGAAATTTCCCCGGCCAGTAGCACTCGATTCTACCTTCTCTTCAGTTAAATCGATCTACCATCTGAAGCCTCTGCGTCGTCCTCACTGAGAAATAACTCCGACTCTCTGACACTAAAACTTCACTAGAAATAATGCTGTTGCTCCCTCTTGCTTCTACTTCCTTTTGGCTCGATCTTTGCAACAAGATAACTTGATTTGCCAAGGAATTTGCTCTCCCTATGTCTCGCAATTGTGCTCAAGTGTGTCAACTTCATCCCCATCGACCAACTCTTATAATTGCTCGTTGAATCATCATCGACCATGATTAAATCATCATCAACAACTAATATCATCTCAAACTCAATTCATGTGAGTTTCTAGATCTTTCTCACCTTTCATTAATTAATTATTATCAATTCATGTGAAAAATTTAAGATTAATTAATTTAATTAAGGTGTTTCACAAGCTTATCTCGTGAAACCTTTTTTGGGTTTTGAAGATCTTGTGTTCCTTAGTCTCTTAAACACAAATCGAGACTAGAACATCTGTCCGATGTTACAAAAACTAACACTCCCGCTTAACGAGGAAGGTGTTCTATCCCATAACATCTTCCCTCACACTGATGATGTCTGACACCTGTAACAGCTTGTCACTGTCCACCAAGCTACTGTGCATACTTTGATTCATTTGCTAACCCTGTAGCTAAACCATCCTGCATCTGTGTTGCTGCTGAGACTGCGCTGTGCCATCCTGCACTGTTGCCAACATTGCTTTGTGTTGCATTTGATCTTATCCTATGATACAAAACTAACACTCCCTCTTAGCGAGGAAGGTGTTTTCTTGCATAACATTTTTCGTCACACTGCTTATGTTTGACACTTGTAACAACTTGTCATTGTCCACCAAGCTACTGTGCATACTTTGATTCATTTGATAACCCAATAGCTGAACCATCTTGCATTTGTGCTATTGCTGGCATTACACTGTGCCACCTTGCACTGTTGCCAAAACTGCTTTTTGTTGCATCTAATCTCATCCGATGCTACAAAAACTAACACTCCCTCTTAGCGAGGAAGGTGTTCTCTCCCATAACATCTTCCCTGACATTGTTGATGTCTGACACGTGTAACAACCTGTCACTGTCTACCAAGCTACTGTGCATACTTTGATTCATCTGCTAACCCTGTAGTTGAACCATCCTACATCTGCGTTGCTGCTGACATTGCACTGTGCCACCCTGCACTGCTGCCAACATTGCTCTGTGTTACATCTGATCTCATCCGATGCTACAAAAACTAACACTCCCTCTTAGTGAGCAAGGTGTTCTCTCATCCTGCTGCTGTTGCTGCAACTACTTCTACTGAGAACAATCTGTTGATCCACTGTGTCCCTATACTTGCTCTACAACTGTCTCCTGAGTCTCTGAATGCAACTAGTATCTCCACTGTCTATTGAGTAACTGTCTGCGCTCATCTATCTCTGTGCCCCTCTAGTAATTCACTGCAGCTAGTCTTTGTAACTGTCCCTCAAGATCTGACTGCGCCTACTGACACTGATCATCCAACTACTAAGTACTGTGGGCCCTATAGCCAAGGACATAATCCATGAGGAAACATCTGTTTGATGCTGTCCTCTTTGGATCTTACCCAATCCTGCAACTATGAAGCACTATGCTCCTCCATTTGGGGGTATAGCTACTACCAATGCAAACTCCTCCAACCGGAGGTTAACTCATATGTCTATTGAAGCTGCGGTCTGATGCTCCCCCTTCTTGTCATTCTTTTTCTGAGTGTTGTAGTGACCAAACTCACCACACCTGAAGCATTTCATCTTCGACAAATCCTTCTTCTTCTTCTCTCCTCCCTTTGAGCTTTGTCCCTGACTAGGTCCCTTCTTGCCTTTCCCTTACTAGCAAGGGCTACATTCTCCTCCTCCTCAACCTTCGACCCTTTGCTACTACTGCTGGTAGTACCCTTGACAAGGCTGAGCCTTAGCTCCTCTTGTGCGAAATCACTCCATAGGAATTCCCAATCAGGCATTCTGTCTCGTCCAATAATTACTTGAACGAACTTGGCCCACTCGTTGGTAAACTCATTTAGTGCTATTCGCATAAGTTAAATCTCCTCTGGTTTCTCGCCTACAACTACTAGGTCATCTTGGACATTTCGAATTCTGGTAAGATACGGAGTTACGCCTTCACCCTTTATCATCTTTGTGGTCCTCAACTTCTCCTTGAGAACCATCTTTCGATTCTCTGATGGATATTGCTATAACTTCACAATGACATCGATTTTTTGATGGATGTTGCTATAACTTCACAATGACATCGATTCTCTGATGGATGTCCTTTGCTGTTGCTTTCTTCACAATATGTGGAACACTACGATCTCAGACTCCATCCAAGACCATCTTCTTTGCTTTGGCCATATCCTTCCTATACTCATGGAACTAGATAGGGTTTGCTGGTACAACTACAATTATTATCACGAACTCCTTCAGGCCATGCTCATCCAACATGAATAGCATCCTAGCCTTCCAGAGGCCAATGTTCGAGGCTCCGTCAAGTCTATCCTGATCTCTGAGACTTGCTACAACCATCTTTGTAAAAACCCAAAAGCTGGGAAATAAATAGGAATCTCCTACCTATCCTCCTTGTCCTCTTTCTGCTACTCGCATTCCCTTCTGGAATGCGCAAATCTGGTACTATCTCCCTTCTGGATGCCCCTTCTCCGGTACTCACATTGCCTGCTACTATAAATAGACAACTCCCTCAACCTTTCGGAAGTCCTTCGTCGAAATATGGCACACATGATTTGCTCATCTTGAAGCAACGCACTGGCTGACTGGCAAAACTGCTACGACCTGCTGCAACTGAAAATCTCAGATCTCCTCCTAAAAACTGGATTTGGAAACCCTCTGAGAAACTTTAGAAATTCCTCTTAAGTGTGCTTTTCTCTTCCACCCAGTGCTGATTTGCTGCTACAAAACCTGCTGCAAATCAACTGCGCCTAGACCGAACTGACTGATTTGCTCACCGAAATCCTTTATCTGACATATCCACACCTGCAAATCTCTGCTTCTGAGACTGATTGATTTTTCCTCCTTATTGGAATTGGAAATTGAACCCTCTGCCTTTGCAAATTCACACTTCCTTGTGGTCTGTGCATATTTGGAAAATTCTGCACAGAAGTCCATTTGTAACTGCAACATTTTCTCCCTCTCGCTACTGAGCCTCCGATCTGATCTTCAGTGCTCTGATACCATGTGCGAATTCCTTGAAATGCAACAACTGGAATTTATTCTTCTAACTGATTATTTATGCAGTTTATTTGTTACGACAAATAACAAATAAATCACATTGCAATTCTTCACAATAAAATTATGCTACGCAAAATAAACTGGAACTGAGAAAATAGATGCACAAACACAATAAAAATGACACCAATATTTTCAGACAAAAGCCCCCAGAAAAACCCCGAAGGGAAAACCAATGCAATAGATGAGGGTTTATTTTATTATATGCAACAACAAAATCTGAGTACAATAATCTAGATGCCTAAACTGGCAATCCTCCAGCAAAATAATCTGGCCAAAATATTAGTGAGACAATTTGTCTCACCCGACCACTAATTCTGCTCCAAAATCTGGCTCTGTCTGGGCTACTCAAAAGCCCTTGCGTCGGCCTTTGCGCAAGCCTAGTGCATGCCCTACTTGCACTACTTAAGGAGCTGCTTGGAAACTGTCGTTTTGCCTGACTCTGCCTTTGGAGATGACTCTCTTGGCCTCAAAATTTTCCCGGCTAATAGCACCTGAATCAACCTCCTTTCGCTGAATCGATCTGCCCTCTGAAGCCTTTGCATCATCTTCACTTAGAAATAATGCTGCCCTCATGCTGCTGCCTCTTCGGCACTAGAACTTCACTGGAAATCACTGTTGCTTCTCCCTCTTGCTTCTGCTTCCTTCTGGCTCGAACTCTGCAACTAGATAACTTGATCTGCCAAGGAACTCGCTCTCCCTATTTCTCACAACTGTGGTCAAGTGTGTCGTCTTCATCGCCATCGACCTACTCTTATATTGGATCACCAACGACCATGATTAAATCGTCATCAACGACTAAGATCATTTGAAACTCAATCCATGTGAGTTTAAAGCTTTCTTACTTTTCCTTAATTAATTACTATTAATTAACCAGTTTTCGTAAGTTAAACTTAAGAAAAATGTGGCTAATTAATTTAATTAAGACGTTTCACACGCTTATCTCATCATCAAAGACTAAGATCATTTGAAACTCAATCCATGTGAGTTTAAAGCTTTCTTACTTTTCCTTAATTAATTACTATTAATTAACCAGTTTTCCTAAGTTAAACTTGAGAAAAATGTGGCTAATTAATTTAATTAAGACGTTTCACACGCTTATCTCGTGGAACCTTTTCTGTGTTTGAAGTTTTTGTGTTCCTCAGTCTCTTAGACACAAATCGAGACTAGAACACATGTCTGATGCTACAAAAACTAACACGCACAACTAGAAGCAATCACATACTATATGTAGTGCATGGTTGTAGAAATTTGTAGAAATTTACATTGAGTGATTGAAAAGTCAGAAAAAAATTACCATGTTTTGAGACAGAATACACTAATTGTGTACCCTTGTCAATTCCCCCTTCTATATGTATCACTTATTTTTGTACAAGATCTTGTGTAATATGTCAGTTGTGCAACTATCCTTTTTCTTCCATGTCAGATTGATTCATCTCCTTTGTTGCTTGATGTGTCTGGTCATTGCTCATATATTTTGTCCCATGCTTTGCAGGTCCATGATTTTTTCCATGTTTGGTTTGTGCTAATATTGGGGCTATAAGTCCATATTATATCATTGCAGAGTGGAATAGTCTTGCAACATGAATTTTGAAGCTATGTTATTCCTACAACCTAAGGTTGTGATATTAACTGATA
This sequence comes from Pinus albicaulis, assembly GCA_034641835.2. Taxonomy (NCBI): domain Eukaryota; kingdom Viridiplantae; phylum Streptophyta; class Pinopsida; order Pinales; family Pinaceae; genus Pinus; species Pinus albicaulis. The sequence goes on along the minus strand of CM076581.1, from coordinate 122,214,209 downwards.
TTGAAAGGTAAGGTTGCCAGGTATTCTGGTCTAGCAACCTAGGTTTTTGGGGTACATGCTTTGCAACTTATGGTTACTGCTATGTCCAAATGTGGAACTTGACGTTGTAAGCTATACAACCCTGTATCTTGGGGTTGTGGCCTCACTTGCTCTTGTTATATTTGATGCACCTCACAACTTGGGGTTTTGGTGTTGGTTCGACCCCCAATGTTCACATGTAGGCCTTAAATATTTCACAATTTTATTTGCATCACAACACCAAAAGTTTATGTTGTAGTCTTCAAAGGCCTTGCAAAATTATGTTGTGGTCTTTGTCTGAACCACAGTCTTAATTTGCGGTACTTGTGTGCATTGCAATTGTATCTTGGTATTGCAACCTTTACTTGGACTACAATATGGCATTGAGGGCCTCTACTACCTTGTGATTAGAATTTATTTGTTGACACAGATAACAAAACATGGGTTTAATTCATTGGGGTAACCTATATATAAGACCAAGAGTCGTGTAGGGGAAACCTTAGGCACTAGCTATTGGTTGCAAGGCATGATAAGTGGAAACTCTATTTTCTTTGTCTTAAATTTATAAGGGATTGTAGACTGGTACAAGTTAGTGTCTTTATTACTGTTGCATGTAAGCACTGCAGACTCCGGCTCCTGCTCCTGCTCATGCTTCAGGCACTCTTAGGACCACTCTTGGGACTGCCCACACATATTAATATTTGTGTAAAATATGCTCCTAGGACTGCTTCTCTCCTAGGCCATTTTTGTGAAGGACCACTTCCCCTCTTGTTCCGCAAACGAACATAATAAGTCCACATTTGCAGATCATTAACTATTACATATCATCATTCATAAGTTATAAAATTCATAATCTGCAATAACTGATCATAAGTTATAAAATTGGAAAATACATATCAACATTTAGACTGTTTTTTATTCAGTTCAAAACAAGCACTATGCAATTATGAGTTGTAATAGTAGAGGATGCTCCTAGTTCTCACCTGTCTTGTTAAAGGGTGCAACAGGGGGTAATTCCCCTACTTGGAAGCCCCTCCTTGATGGCTCATTCACACATTTTGATCACCATTGATGGCATTTTCCTTGCTCTCGAAAATCAGAATTTTTGCAGTTCTACAAATGGCATTTCTTTATGTCAGCCTCATCCTTCATCTGCAAGTTGGCCCCATTGGTGAATAGACATAACTCTTGAGTCTTAACCCAACGTCAACCACTATAAATATAAGTCAAGTTCACCTCATTTTGGCATCAGAACACAACACACATTTCTCCCTTCTGAATGGTTCGTATAGCATCTGAGGCAACTTCTTCTCCACACGTGCGAGAGACACTTCTGGGCATCTTCTGTTTTCTGCATTGACCCCTTCTGCAGCTGACTTTGACCAGCATTGACCATAGTGATTTTGGCCCTTTTTTGCTGCGATTTTTGTGGGGATATATCTGTTTGGATTTTTGGTGAGATTTGCCCTGTGTTGACCACAGGGTCTGACCTCAGGTTGACCGAAGATTATCTGGTGTTTACTCTCTCCTTTGACTGCTGACTTCTGGACTGTTTTGGCATTATTTTGATCAGCTCTTAAGGTCACATTTACTGGGCTGTTTGAACAAAAGTTTGGAGAACGTTTGACTGGATTTTGACCACCTTTGACTTCTCTGGTTAGAGCAAGTTGACTGCTGTTGACAGACTTCAGAATTGCAGATTTGACAGAGACAGATTTGGATCAGATTGGGCTTCTTGTTTTGACATTGATTCTGGTTGGTCATCATTTTTTGAATAGTCAAATTTGACTTTGGCTTTGTCATCATTGTACAAAATTGGATTTTATCTCGCTGCTGAACATTTCATATTAATCAATAAGAAGGATCGGTTGGGTTTTCCCCCTCGTGCGGTTTTGCCCTGGCATTAGCCTAAATCTTTGTGTTCATTGTCTTGGCTTGCCTTCTTGTGCATTGTTGATGATGTTTTATCTACAATTACTGTCAATAAGTAAATGATAAACTTATTGCTGAAGTTTATTATTGAATCTGAAGTGGAATTGTTATTGGGCTAATAAGTTATTGAAGTAATTGTTGCAAGCATAAAACATACCTTAAAAATTAACATGTCTTCTTTCCTTAAAGAGATCTATTTATAAATATTCTGATGTCAACGATGTTTAATAACATTTTCTCACAACTTTGGAAACCTTAACCCTTTAATGTGAGGTAACCATGGGCCACCATGCTTGTTTAGTGTTAGGATATTCCGACACATAGGAGATAGTCTCCTATTGTGTCACCATTGTAAATCCTTCAATCCTATCCCAAGTTGTTCTTAAGGGGGGATGTTAGGATATTCCGACACATAGGAAATAGTTAAGTATAACTTGGTCTAGCGTAGAGTTAGGTAAAGCGTGTTTCTTTACTATGTACATTTGTAACTTATAATTTGACAGTTACGATATGTAGTGATCCGGCTGTTCATTCTCTCCTTGGTATTACCGACACTTGATTCGTGGCTTAACACTCGATTGATCCATGATCTTTATTTAAAGAGCATGGAGGGTCATTTGTCCGGTAACCGTTTATGAGAGAAGTTTATGTAAATTTTCTTTCTTTAACTAATAAATTGCCTGAAATGGCCGCGTTGGCTCAGGCCATGGATTGTTTCCCTCTTCGAGGGTTTTGACCACGTCAAACACTGGTGTACTGATCTATGATATGTTTGTGAGCGACAACCTTTGGTGTTTGATCTAAGGAACTTACTCTGTAAATTCCTACATGGCATCAGAGCTGTTTTGAGGGCCGCATCCATTGTTGATCCAAATCCGAAGCCGATTTGACTGCATGCGACTGCCGTTTTCCAGATCTAACGTTTTTGGCCACTTTTGGGCTGAGAGAACTGCTGTGTTGTGTCCGGAGCCTCTGCTACAGTGAGGAACTCCTTTCGTTTCATGCAAAAATGTTTCCGGTTGCCCAAGTTATGTCATTTTAGATCTGGAGGTACAAAACAATTTTTTTTGCAGTTATATTTATTAATCTCTCTGTTTATTTCCGTTTATAGTCTTTTTTTATTATCGGATCTATACCCTCTTCTCTGCGTATGCTCTTTGCTTTGCGCTGTATGCGATCTCGACAAATCAACAACATGAAGACGAGATTTTTCTGCTATGTATGTTCTTTCCCCGCGACTTTGTGCGATCTCGGGAGAAATAACAAGAAAAATATATAGTTGTCGGAAAGACTAACCGGAAATCAAACGTTTTGCTGTAAGACTTGTATTTTTTGTTGTTGTTGTGTGCACAGATTTGTGTTTTTTTTTGCAGGAAAAAAACACGCACATCGAATAGCAAAAAAAAAAAACCCTTCCTCTTTTCAAACAATTACAGAATCCTCACTTGGTGTAAAGTTATTTTATGAGAATAGAGGTCTTGGGTTCAAGTCTCTTTGTCAAGCTTCTTTTTCTAAGAAGCTTTTTGTCAAGTTACTTTTTCTTAAAAAGTTTTTTGGCAAGTTGTTTTTTTTAAAGGGGTTTAATTTTAAAAAGCACATGTAAAAGTAACATTGTAAAATTGATTCTCACTTATTTATAAAAGTGGGTCACATAAAGTAGTTGTTTTTAAAAGTGAGCTTATTATATTAAGTTTTGAAAAGGCGGGGGGGGGGGGGATTTTTTTTTGAAAGTACAACTTCATCATCAACTTTCAACCTATCACGTAACTACTCAACATCTACTCCAACTTTAATTCAAAAATGCATAACTTCTTCATCTGGAAGCTGTTTTCATAACCCTTTTTTTTGAACCGGCCTAATTTTTCGAGATCTTCCATTGGAGCAGTTGATTTCAATCTTTTTCAGCTTTAGTTTTTTTTTAAATGGAAAGGGCATGCTCGGTTATTCTTAACAACACCAATTATTTCCAATGGCTATCATACATGATAAAATTACTTAGAAGTAAAGGGCTTTATAGAATAGCCTTAGGACAAGAATCTAAACCTATCGATGGAGATAAAAAGGATAAATAGGAAAATAAACAAGATCAAACACAAGGGTTGATAGGAATGTCCATTGTTCAAGATCTTAGATTTCATATCTAAGAAATTGACTCCCCTCATGAAGCCATGAAAACGCTAAATACTGTTTTTGGCTTTCAAAATGAAATTAGAGCCCACCAGCTTGAAAATGAGTTGCTTGCTTTGGACCCCACTAATTTCTCCTCTATTGAAGATTTTTTGTCCAAATTCAAGACCCTTAGACTTCTTTTAGAAGGTTGTAATGTCAAAAAGGAAGATGGTAGTATTATCTATTTCATTCTTGCTAAGCTTGGCCATGAATACTCTGTATTTGTCTCCACCTTCCATTGCACTAGAGAAGCCCTCATTTCTCAAGGAACAACCTACAAGTCCCCCTCTTTTGATGCCTTTTGCGATTCTTTGATAAGAGAACAAGAATAACTCTTACACCTTGGTCTTATTAATACTGGAAACTCTTCTAAGAAAGCCTTAGCAGCCCAACAACAACCATATCCAAAGAATCCTAAGAAGCAACATCCTAAAAAAAATTGTCCTAAACCAAAGAAGGGTCTTAAGCAATTTCAACTGTAAACTGAAAAATCAACTCAACAAACTGATAAGGCAACTAAAAACAAAGGGAAGAATACAAATAGACATTGCAACTTTTGTAATCGTGATGGCCACGTATAGTCAAAATGTTTTAAGAATATGGAAGCCTTGGAAGCAACAATGAAGAAGCACAACATCAATTTGGAGAACTCTTCAACTTCATCTTCGGGAATGATACTTTCTGCTTATGGTTGTCAAGCATCAAGATCTGGTTATGCATTGAATGTATCTTCTTCTTCTCATTCTCATGAGTGGTTCATTGATTCTGGAGCTTTTTACCACATGGCCAAAAATAAAGTCATGTTTTCTTCTTTAAATGATTGTAACATCAAAAATATTTATGTTGGTGATGATAGATCTCTTAGTGTTGTAGGGTCTGGAACCATTCATCTAGATAATGGTCAGTTTAATGATGTATTATGTGTTCCTACCGTGTCCTGCAACCTTTTATCTGTTTATCAGATAACTCATTTAGGTGAAGGGAAAACAGTAGAATTCTCACCTCATGATGTTGTAATTAAGGACCTAAGAGATCTTAGACGTATTTTAGCTACTGTAATTGCCAATGATTCCACAAGGTTGTATACGTTTGACAACTTTGGATCATCATGTCTTCCCTCTGTTTTTGTTGCTCATAATGATGAAGTGAACAAACTTTGGCATGAGCGATTTGGTCACTTAAACTATCGCTCTCTTCAAACTCTATGTAAAGAAAATATGGTGACAGGTCTTCCTATGGTATATTGCCGAGATGGTGTTTGTTCCGGATGTGTACTCGGAAAACATCATTGGGATAGTTTTGACAAATGTGCCTCTTGGCACGCTTTAGCCCCTTTGCAGCTTGTGCACGGTAATTTATGTGGTCCACTTCCAGTTGTTTCTTTCTTTGGCTACAATTACTTCTTAACTTTCATTGATGATTTTTCCAAATGCACTTGGGTATACTTCTTAAAAACAAGAGTGAAGTTTGGAACATGTTCTTGGCCTTTAAGACCTTTGTTGAGAAACAATCTGGACATCACATTCTTAAGTTAAGATCTGACAATGGAGGATAATATGTTAACAACAAATTTATCCACTTTTGCACTGAGCATGGCATTCAATTGCAACACACTGTTCCGTATACTCCACAACAAAATGGTGTAGCTGAAAGGAAGAATCACACTCTAAAAGAAATGGCTAATTGTATGCTTCAATCTAAAGGACTTAGTCTTAATTTTTAGGCAGAAGCAATTAACTGTGCAAATTACATAGTAAATCGCACTCCTACTAAGGTTTTAAAGAATATCACTCCAGAAGAAGCCTGTAGTTCAATCAAACCAGATGTAAGTCACTTTCGTGTTTTTGGAAGTGAAGCTTGGGCCCATATTCCAGATGAGAAACATAAAGCCTTAGAACCTAAGAGTGAAAAATGCATTTTTGTTGGATATTCTGAAGATGACAAACGATATAGACTTCTTCAACCCAAATCCAAAAATGTAATCATTAGAAGAGATGTATAATTTGATGAAAATATATTGGCTTGAGAGCCTAGTTTGGCGGGTGTGCCACCTTTGGCCTGGGAGCCTCATTCGACATATGTGCCGCCTCTCTCTATCTCTTCTACCTTTGACAAGATTCCTTCTAGTTTGGATGATGATAGCGAGGATGACAATCCTCCTCCACCTCCTCAGGATCCTCCTTCAGCTCCACAACTTCCAAAATGGGTCCGCCCTACTCGTGATGCATTAGGTTCTCTTGCAGGTGACCCTGCAGATCAACATCGTACACATTCTCAGTTCAACAGAGCCTCTTCCTTATTGGCTCAAGTTCCAGAAAATCCTGATCTAGACACCTTTGAAGAAGCTTCAGGTCATCCATATTGGGATGCAACTATGAATGAAGAATATCGTCCCTTATTGGCAAACGATACTTGGGATCTTGTTCCTCTTCCAAAGGGAAGAAAACTTGTGAGATGCAAATGGGTTTACAGAACAAAGTTTGGACCAGATGGAAAAGTGGATAAACATAAAGCTTGTCTTGTTGCTAAAGGATTTTCACAAGTTGAAGGCATTGACTATACTGAAACCTTCTCCCTTGTTGCCAAAATGAATTCTATCCGCCTTGTTCTTTCCCTTGCTACCTCCTTTAAATGGGAAGTCCATCAGATGGATGTTAAATCCGCCTTCTTACATGGGGATTTTCATGAAGAAATCTACATGGAACATCCCCAGGCTTTATCCAAAACGACTCTAGCCTTGTTTGTCGCCTTGGGAAGTCTCTTTATGGTCTCAAACAAGCCACTCAGGCTTGGTATGCCAAAATGGATAGATTTCTCTTATATAATGGCTTTTCTAGATGTCATTCTGATAACATTGTCTACACCAAGAAAGTGGGTAAGTCCTTAATCATCCTTGTTCTTTATGTTGATGATCTTATCCTTACTGGTAGTGCCCAACCATATAAACCATGTGAAGTCTAGCCTCAAAAAGAAGTTTGAAATGACAGACTTATGACACTTGCATTATTTCCTTGGTCTTCAAGTCTTGCAATCCAAAGAAGTTATTACCCTTTCTTAGTCCAAGTATGCCTGTGATCTTCTACACCACTTTCACATGGAACACTGTAAGCCAACCCCTTCTCCCGTTCAGTCTAGAGTCAAGCTTTCAGTCAGTTGTACTTCCTCCGAAGTTGATGCTACCTTATACTGTCAACTTGTTGATAAACTTCTGTATCTAACCCATACTCGTCCTGACCTTTCCTTTGCCGTTGGTCTTGTTGCTCGGTTTATGCACAAACCTCATGAAAGTCACTGGAAAGCAGCTAAAAGAATACTTTGATATATTTGAGGTACAATTCAGTTCGGGATTCAGGAGCATCGCCATTGTTGATTGGTTTCACTGATTCTGATTGGGCTGGTGACCCTGATGATCGAAAGTCTACTGTAGGTTATGTATTCACTCTTGGTTCAGGACCTATTACATGGTCTTGTAAGAAACAAAGTGCCATCTCTCTTTCTTTGGCAAAAGTAGAGTATCGTGGTGCAGTTGAAGCTAGCAAGGAAGCCCTGTGGCTTTGTCAGATCCTGTCTGAATTTGGTCTTCATCAGCAGCATCCAACTACACTTTGGTTTGATAATTAGAGTGCCATTCAACTATGCAAAGATCGAGTTCAACATCAACGAATGAAACACATTGAGCTACACATACACTTCATCTGAAAGCTCATTCATGACCGTGTTCTTGAAGTGCAGTATTGTTCAACCAATGATCAAGTTGCTGATATCTTTACAAAGGCTCTCACAGAAGCGAAGTTTACGAAACTTCGATCTATGCTTGGAGTTCGGGAAAGTTATCATTAAGGGGGGATAGGCTCTAATGCCTCCTTCCTTTTCCTATTGTGTGACCTTTGTAAATCCTTCAATCCTATCCCAAGTTGTTCTTAAGGGGGGATGTTAGGATATTTCGACACATAGGAAATAATTAAATATAACTTGGTCTAGCATAGAGTTAGGTAAATTGTGCTTCTTTACTATATACGTTTGTAACTTGTAATCTGACGGTCACAATATGTAGTGATCCAGCGGTTCATTCTTTCCTTGGTATTACCGAGACTTGATCCGTGGCCTAACACCCGATTGGTCCATGATCTCTATTTAAAGAGCATGGATGGTCATTTGTCCGGTAACCGTTTATGAGAGAAGCTTATGTAAATTTTCTTATTTTAATAAATTGCTTGAAGTGGCCGCATTGGCTCAACCCGTGGACTGTTTCCCTCTTCGAGGGTTTTAACCATGTCAAATACTGGTGTACTGATTTGTGATCTGTTTGTGAGAGTGACCTTTGATGTTTGATCTAAGGAACTTACCTTGTAAATTCCTACATTTAGAACTCTACAATTTGCATGTCTGCGGTATTTAAAAGTTTGTGCCATTCAATGGAACTTTCACCATACCATACCTATGTCTTAATACTAACCACTCTAGTCAAATTTGAATTTGTCCACTATAACATCATCTGTATAGCCTATCCCCAAAGTCATTAATACTTGTGGATTGGCATGGATGGATGTTGGCAGGAATGAAATTATGGGTATTGTTTTAGTGGCGGAGAAACTTTGGAAGATGAGGGAACTGATGGTTCTTTTGTTCTATTGTCGTGGTTTTAAAATCTATTGGGACAACTTCTTTTGAAATTTCATGGCTTGATAGAGAAATTTTTGTGACCTCCAAGAGGTTCCACCATTTTGCATCAGACTAAAGAGCAACCTACTTAGCATCACTGGAGAACTTAGACTTGATTTTGTTTATATACTTTGCCAGGTTGATATATATGATGAGAAAGAAACACAATGAACATGAAGTCCATAAAATGGCTACTAGGAGTAGAGCAGACTATACTGTGACAAGAGAGAAAGTGAGGGGGTTTTCCTTTGGGGAATTAAATGATACCATGTGTCACTAGTACCACAAATTATCTCTTGGCTATAATTAGAACCAATTTCTCCCAACCTATACTCACTGTTGGAATGTTGATATGAAATGGAATGATTGCAATGAGCTTCAATGCTGGGAAAGAAAGTTGGTAACTGTCATAAGACTATGCTATCTTGACTCTAAAAGCCAAAAGTATTGCCTGAAGTTGCCATTGGATGCCCTGGAAGAGAAGTTCGATTGGTTGCTCTAGTGAATATCCTAGGAAAATATTAGCAATATGGAGTCCGCTTGACACTTATTTCCAGAATAGTAACCTATCAAATGAAGGATTCATGAGGTAGCAAATCAACAAAAGGGATTGTTGGAGTCTCAGTTAGGGAGTGGCTGTTAAAGAAGGGCTCAAGGATAAAGAGCTAGTTGATGAATCTGAGTGAGTTTGCAACGTGGAGACACATGGTAGTTTTTTGTTATGAATAAGTTATGTGACACTGTGGGTGGGTCGTGATGAGAGATAAAGACCTGTAGGCAGTCCCTTTTCCCTTGTTGTCTCATAGCTCGGCAAGGGGATGGTTTCTGTGCTAGATGCATATGGTTGGATGTTAAATCGCCCCTATGCATACTGCTGGCATGGATATCTTTGATAAAGATAAATATTCTCATCTCCATGTACAATTCTGTTTTCTGTATCATCATGTATGTCTTGAGATAGATTGAATGTTGTTCATTAAATATCTATTTATATCCCCATAAAGATATGGGAATGCGGTAGTGCTTGTTAGTTTGAAGTAGCAGTGGACAGGTGTTCTAGTCTCTATGATGTCTAAGAGGCTAAGGAACACGAGATCTCCAAAATCTAGAAGAGGTTTCATGAGATTAGACTAAAAAATGCCTTAAATAAATTAATTAGCCAATAATTTAATTATTTCCTAAGTTCAATTTAGGGAAGTTGGTTAATTAAAGTTAATTAATTAAGGTAATTCGATTTTGCTCTAGAGACTTGTATTGCTGGAGTCAAAGTGATCTAAGCCATTAATCGAGATTAGATCTTGGCAGTTGGTTTTCCAACAAAAGATTATAAGAGCAAGTTGAGGGCTTGGAGAAGAGGCATTAGGAATCTTGAGTGAGTTTGAGTAGTTAGACTTACCCAGTTTGCAACATTCAGCAAGGGTGCAATTGAAGCTAGGGAAAGCATCAGATGAGGGTTTCAATAGAGATTGAGAGCAGAGATCCGGAGAAGATATTCCCAATGATTTACTAGTGTCAGAGAGGCAGGAAAAGGGAGGCCGAATTATTTGCAGAGGAGGCCGTATTCTAATGTGCAAGTTAGCCAAATTCCCAGTGCAAGTTGCCAAAAGGGGCATCGATTCTATTGCTAGTGCCCAAAACTTTTCCCGGTAGGTAAAGCGAATTGATTCCAGAAGCAAGATGACTTGTCTGGAGGTGTTTACTGGGTAGATTGATTTTTCAGTAGGTAGTAGTGCAAATTCCTAGTTAGGCAGTGCGAATTGTCAGAGAAGTGCGAGTTGCCCAAAGCAGGCCAGATCAATTGTAGAAGGAGACAAGGGTGCCTTCAAAATTATTTTGCTAGGAGAAAATTGTCGGAGCTTAGCCAGATTGGCAAGCAATTGTACTTTCATATTTTGTTGAAGAATTAATAAAAAACCCTCATTTGCTGCACTGGTTTTCCCTTCGGGGTTTTTCGAGGGACATTTGTCCAAAAATAGCTGTGTCGTTTTGATTGTGTGTGCATCTATTTCTTAGTTTCGTATTTTATATTTCCACAACGTTTTTATTTGTGAAGAATGCATCGGTGATTTAATTGTTATTTTCCGAATAGTTAATTCAAAAGACAAATAAACTGCTAACAGTTAGAAGATTAAACTCTAGTTGTTGCATTCAAGGAATTTTCACATGGTATTAGAGCGTCAAAGATCAGATCAGAGGCTCTAGGCGAAGGAAGCGAGATTGTGCAGATTTAGAGCGAGATTCGAGCACAATAATTCCAGATCTACTTGGGCCGGCCAGGCAATGCGATTTGCTAGAGGCAAAAAGTCGACTTTCAGTCCAGGGTGGAGGAAAAGTTCAATTTTCCTCAAGAGCAGTAGCAACATTCAGTAGGATTGCCAGAGAGGAGTTCTGTTGAGGAGATCAGTTAATTCACAAAGCAGATCTAGCGCAGAAGTTTTGCAACAAGGCTTTTGTAGTTGTAGATCAGCGCAAGGCAAAGGAAGAGAAACACACACGAGGGTTTCATTTCTCCAGTGTTCTCAGAGTCGGAGAAAGGTCGATTTATCTGCAGAAGGCGATTGAAACAAGCAGATTGAATAGCCAGATTACCCAACTAGTAGATCTGAAGCAATAATTTTTATTTCTAGTCATCGGATCTATTTTCTCGAGGAAGTGCGAATGGCTTCAAAGGACAAAGGGAGGTAGTATATTTGTTGGATCTATTTTCCGAAAGCATTTCTTAGTTACTTTCGCGAGTTGTAGGATCCAGTGCAGGTTGCAGGCAGAGCGTGCGAATCTGCAAAAGGAGGCCAAATCAGATGCTGCAGAGGAAACTTCGTGTTTCCAGATTGATTTGCCAGTAGGATTGAGAGATCTCCAATTTATTTGAGTTTCATAGTTTTCAGAGGAGATGGCTGCAACAGGTGTCAGAGATCAAGACAGGTTGGAGAGAGCCTCCAACTTTGGCATCTTGAAGGCCAAGATGCAATTCCTATTGGATGAACACGGTCTAAAGGTGTTCGTAACAACAATTGTTGCTGAGCCAACAAACCCTATCCAGTAGCATGAGTATAAGAAGGATATGGCCAAAGCGAAGAAGATCATCATAGACAGGGTTTGGGATCACATTGTCCCACATATTGCAGACAAGAACCATTAGCTGGTGACATGACTATGACACCTTGCCATGAAGTTGTTCCCATTCCACACACCTATGGATTGATGGACTAATTTGAGAAATGTCTCTTCCCCTTAGGTGCTGGAAACATCTAATAGGGTTATTGACCTAGCCGTCCCTAATATAAAGAGGTAACTTGTTTTCAGGACTTGATCTAGCTAGACATTTGAAGGTGAGCTTTGTGTGAAATATTCTTGTGCCCCTAACATTAGGTGTATAGTCCACTATGATGCATTTATGGTTATGGTCCCCAATGATTATTGACTTTACTTAATCTTGAGAAAGTTTTGTTAGGTGGTGTTATCGCAATAGTAGAGGGCTCTTGAATGATGATTCTCATCTCACGCAACAACATTCTAGAGGTTGTTTTACCCATTCCAGATAGCTTTTCTAATCTTGGTGATGTATCGTTGCTCCTCTAAAGTAGAGCATTGGGCTATGAGATGGTTCCACATGGTGCATGACTCACTTGAGTACTCCCAGTTGCTGAGACGTTGAGCCAATAAGGATTGGTGTTGGATTTATTGATCAGGTGAGTTTCAAATTATTGGATTTACTGTTGGGTTTATTTATTGGTGCCCAAATGGACCTAGGACTCCCCCACACTGGCCTTGACACTGTTTGATGGGCGTTGCTTGTTCCAAGAGCTGGGATGGTGATGGTTGTGTTGAAATTTCACCTACAATGTGATTATCTCTTGTAGGAATTTCGTTAAACACTTAGTCAACACTCAGATTTCCAACTCCAATAAAAACTTCATCAATAATGTATTTTAACTCAAACACTTGCAATTTGATTTTTATGAACAAAAACTTTGAAGAATAAATCTTAACTTTAAATGTTGAAGATAACAATAAAAACCCACAAAATCTTTTATTGTCCCAACCTTGATAAGTGATAAACCAACTCATCTAAACGGGGTAATGGAAAATCTCAAAAACAAGCTTGGGCTTCTAAGCTATGCACCCAAATAACGACAAATCATAAAGAAGTAAAAGGCGCACTAGAGGGGTGGAAAAAGTAGGTCGAGGAAAGGTGTAGATCATGCCTCCGTAATTGCTCCCTAATTACATTTATACACTTAGGATGTTGGACCCCCATTAGTTGGTGACATGACTACGACACCTTGTCATGAAGTTGTTCCCATTCGACACGCTTATGGATTGATGGTCTAACTTGGGAAATGTCTCTTCCTCTTAGGGGTTGGAAGCACCTAATAGGGTTATTGATAATTGTCCCTAATAGAAAGAGGTAACTTGTTTTCGGGACTTGATCTAGTTAGACATTTGAAGGTGAGATTTGTGTGAAGTATTCTTATGCCCCTAATAGTAGGTGTATAGCCCACTGATACATTTATAGTTATGGTCCCTAATGATTGTCGATTTTACTTAATCTTGAGAGAGTTTTGTTAGGTGGTGTTATCGCAATTGTAGAGGGCTCTTAAAAGATGATTCTCATCTCATGCAACAACATTCTAGAGTTTGTTTTACCCAGTCCATAGGGCTTTTCTAACCTTGTTGATGTATCGTTTGTTGGAAATACTGAGAGGGGGGTGAATCATTATTTATTTTCAATTTTTTTTTTTTTAAACCAGTTAGATCACTTATATTTAGAACACAAAATGAACAATAAGAATAAATACTTTATTAATTCTCTTCTTTACAATAAATCAAGTACAATATATGTGTAGGGCTCCAACCCTAGATGAAGACACCAATCTTCAATCTCCTAGGCTCCAACATGTATTTTCCAAGCACCGACTTGGACTTCCCAAGACTCCAACCTTGTAAACTTTGAGGTACCAACCTCAAGGGCAACAACCCTATCTCTGGTACAGGCTCCAACCTGGTTTCTTGAGGATTCCTATCCTCTAGGGCTCCAACCCTATCTTCCAAGGCACCAACCTTGTCTCTATGAGGCTCCAACCACCTGCTTCAATTCGTCAAGATAAGTTTAGGAATTATTCACGACTCCCAATATATTCTTCAACGAGCCTTGCCAATCTTCAACAATGCCTTCACTTAGTCTCAACGTCACTTCATCAATGACAACCTTGGTCTTCTCATGAAGGTGTCACCACTACTCTTCATCGTACCCAAACAAAATCTCCAAGGTTACTTCATGAGAGCTTCAACACAACATCATGTCTCCAAGGTGTGCTCTAAATCTTCAAGAATGCTCAACAAAGTCTTCACAAGTCTTTTCAAATCAACAAGTCTTCATAAGATCTGCACACTAGACCTTTTAAAAACATCTATAATGTTTTTCAATCATTGCTCCAATGCTCAAAGGCTCCTTTCTCTTCACAAGTCTTCACTAGTCAATGATCACAGGTCTATATCTAGTTGTTTGAGCCCTCCATCAAATGAGTTTAGTTGCATGTGGTGTCTTAGCCCTTGTTGCTTCAAATGTCAAACTAGGGAAAGGCTTCTAACCACCAAGTCTGCCCTCTTCCAATTGATAGTTCTTCAATTCAGCTCGCACAGGAATAACAACAGGATTATCATATAATCGAGCCTGAGATGGAGACAAATCTTCACTTACAGTCCTTTGAGCCTGAGACAATCCTTCAAATCCTGAGACAATCCTTAAAATCCAAGCCTGAGACAGTCCTTATATCTTCATACTTGAACCACAGCAAAAAGTTTGAGGATGATCTTAGTATTGTTCCACAGTCCGAGGGTTATTACTCCACAATTCGAGGATAGTACTGCTCAACAGTTCGAGCTACAATGCAAGATGTAACAACACTATAGTTTGAAGGTTATCACAACACTGTTTCACTGATTGAGGGAGAAGGTCTGTATCACTGTGATAAATCAGAAAACGAGGTCCTGAAATATATTGCAGTGAGCCACCAAAAACAATCCAAGCTGCTGTGTTAAGAGTATATAGGTCTGAGGTTACACTTTTATCACAGGGTCGAGATCATTTTTTGTTACAGTTTTTAGGATTAATTAGTTCACAGGTCCTAGGCTTGTTCCACTGTATGGGAGCCTTGTTCAGCAACTAATCTGAGCTTTTGTAGTGGAATTCACCCCAACGCTGTTCTTCAACTCCAACAAGTGATTAATCCGTGTCACAGGAGCACCAGGTCATAGGTCCAAAGTGCTGAGGCTCTGTGACAGAGATTTTGTGGCTAAGACCAAGGTTCTGTGGCTGTCTTAGTTGTCAAATAATCCAAGCAATGTTTATAACCTATGTTGCACGGGTTCTCGAACCCAGGGGTAGGGTTCCCGAACCTGTCCCGGGTTCTTGTCCCCACGTACCGGGTGCTAGGACGGGTTCTTCTCAGAAGCACCCTAAATAACCCGGTTCTTCTTGTAAGAACCCGAGACTTCCCACACAAAAATCGGGTTCTTTTGCTGATTTGGGTACGGAGAACCCCGAAAACGAGTTCTTTTCAAGTTCTTCGCTGGCAAGGTTGGTTAAATTATTATTTTTTTAATTAAATTCGACTTTTAGTTTTATTAAATTTGAGATTTCGTTTTAAATTTTAATTTTTTTATTAAATTGTGTTAAAAGTTATTTTGCGTTGGGTTTTAAGTTTAAAGTTTGACATTTTAGTTTCCTCCGCAACCCACTCTGCAACCCACAACAACAGGTGGTAGCAACCCATAGCAACCTGCAGCCTCCCATAGCAACTCGCAGGGCAGCAACCAACATCCTCGCAGGCGGCAACAACCAGCAACCAACAGGCTTCGCATCTCTGCATCCCGTCGGCAGCTGCCAACAATCTCCGTGTCTGCAGTCCAGTAGCAACCTCTGCGTCCGCCGTCCAGTAGCCTTCGCATCTCTGGATCTCGTCAGCAGCACTGCATCCAGTTGCCAGCACTGCGCAGTGAGCAACAACACAACATCAAGTTTGTTGATGCCATCAACAAACTGCCAGCAACCTACTCGCATCCGCAGTGAGCAGTCACCATTTCGGATTTTGGATTCGGGCAGTGACAATGTGTGAGGATTGTCACAAAAAAGGCGTGGGCTCGCAGCACAGTGAACCCGACGTCCATCAAGAAACCATCGGCCATCGCCGAACAAGTTTTGGTGCAGTGCTGTGCAAGACACAAGTATTTTTTTTAAATTTTGGTCGGCCCTCTGTTCAGTGATTTATAAATTATCCGGAAAACTAGTGCCGGAGAAGGTATACCATATTTTATTTGCTTCTTTGGAGAAGTTTTTACAACTAAAAAAATACAAGAGAAATCCTAATTATCTCTACCTTGAAGAAGCATTTTGAAGTCCCTTTTATACTGGAATTTTTGGGCTGATTTGTCCTTCACATAATACTCTCCTTCTAGCAAAACACTCGACCTCCTAGGCTGCTCCTTCAACTCAGAAAATCGAACCTCTGTCACTGTCAACAACTACCTTAAAACTCAAGCTTACATCACTGTATTTAATAATTTATACACGCTGAATCTCGTTGTTATTTCCCAAAGAATCATGCTGATGCATCCTTTTTGAAACAGATCTCTACAAAGTTCCTTAGGCCCAATTTCGGCCTGCTTGAGGCCTATGATTTTTAAATTTTAATTTTCACATTTTTAAATTTTAATTTTCTATTTTCTTTGCTTTCAGGTTTGGCCATTTGGTTTATTTCCAAAATCAAGAATGTCTTCATCAAATCCACAATATCCACTATGGAAATATGTGGATAGGCAGAAACCTGCAAAGGGTTTTGGGGGGACAACTACAATAAAATGCAATTTATGTAAGCTTGAATGGAAAGGGAGTTATACCTGAGTTAAAGCTCATTCTATGAAGATACCAAGGAAGGGTGTTGATCCTTGCACTGGAGACCCAGATGATCCAAATAGACTCTCTAGTGCACAAAGAGAGCAACAAAGCACTGATGGTAAGGCAATCTCTCAGTCATGTCATAATGTTGATGTCAATGAAGATGATGATTCTAATGAGAAAGAATTACCATCTGATGATGATGTTCAATTTGGTGATGAGCATATTCCATCTAGAGCATCAAAAAACACTACCAGTCATGCACACAAGAAGCGTAAAGTTGGTGGCCTTTACGACATGTTTGATGTGAAAGGTAGGGACGACGTTGATTTTGCAATAGCAAGATTTTTTCTTGCATGTGGCATTCCCTTCAATGCAGCTCGTTCACCCTATTTGAGCAAATGGTTCGTGTTATTAATGATGAACCTCCAGGATATAAAGCACCGGGTTATGAGAAGCTCTGAACTGTCTTGGTGGACAGGGAGAAAGCTCATCTTGAGAAGACAATGGCACCCTTGAAGGGATCTTGGAGTGTAGATGGATGCTCCATTGTCATGGATGGATTGTCCATTGATAAACATCATTGTCTCTTCCATGTCTGGTCCTTATTTTCTCAGGGCCATTGATTGTTCTGGTCAAGAAAAGAACACTATGTTCTTGAAAGACCAATTATGTGATGCCATTGCAGAGGTGGGGCCATCCAATGTTGTTCAAGTTATTATTGATGCAGCGCCAGTGTGCAAAGTAGCATCGGGAATGGTTCAAAAGGAGTATAGGTTAGTGACAACTACAAGTTTCAATTTTTAAATTTCATGAATAATTGAATTACATTTTGAATTGTTATTTTATTTATTTATTTTTGATTACAAGTTTGATTTGTTTTCTATTTTTTAACAATAAAGTTATATAAACATTTTCAATTTTGATTTATTAAAATTTTAATTTTGTCTTCGATGTATGCAGGGATATTTTTTGGACACCATGTGCAGTGCATTCTTTGAATAATGCATTGAAGGACATTGGGAAAATTGAATGGATCCGAGCAATAATTGAAAATGGCTACAAAATCCAAATCTTTATATGCAACCATCACCAATCACAAGCCATTTACCGCAAGCATGCCAAAATGGAGCTCCTTAAACCTGCAGATACCAGATTTGCAACTTATTACATTTTACTCAGGAGGCTTGTGGAGATGAAGGAGGCTTTATCTGCCACAATGATCAAGTGATATGTGGGATCAATGGAAATTATCTACCTCTGATGCAACTTTGGAGGTGAAGAGGTTGATTTTGGATGATCATTTTTGGGTTGATGCCAAATTTGTTGTGGAATTTATAGAACCAATTTGTGATATGATCCGCCATGCAGATACAGATGGTCCATGTTTAGGTGAAATTTGTGAGAACATGGACTCCATGTATGAGAGGATCCAAACCATCGCAAATAGGAAGGATCCTACTTTATGGCCACAACTGAAAGAGTTCATACATGGGCGGTGGAATAAATTGAACACCCCTCTTCATATGGCAGCTTATGTAGTTAATCCAAAATGGTATCATCCCACCACAGGAAGGAGGCCTCCTTCCCAAGATAGAGAGGTGTTCAAAGGATTCTTGACCGCTATAAAGAGAACTTATGGTTTTACAGAAGAAGCCTCTGACATACGATCTTAGTTTGCCCAATTTTCACGCAAGAAGAAGGATCCAATTGATTGGTGGTGGCTTCATGGTGTTGATGCTCTCGAGTTGCAGCAGTTTTCCTTACGGTTACTTGGACAGGTAGCTAGTTTGGAGTTCCTCATCTTATTTCTCATTTTGAATTTTTGTATTGAATTTCGAAATTTTCAATTTTCATTTTAGCTTTTATTTTTAAATTTTTAAATTTTAATTAATTTAATGGGCTTCCCCTAATTTTCCAGGTAGCTAGTTCTTCATCTTGCGAGAGGAATTGGAGTACTTATGGCTTTATCCATTCAGTAAAAAGAAATAGGTTGGGCTCAAAGAAGGCAGAGAACTTAGTGTACATTCATAACACACTTCGTCTCATATCTCGAAAAGACCTTGGGTACACGGAGGGTCCTTTCAAGAGATGGGACCAATACACAGATGATGCTATGTGTGTGGATGAGGAAATACAACCAGATGGCCTTATTGAGCTACCTTCAATTGCTATGGATGAGCAGGAGCCTCACGTTGAGAGTGATTCCTACCTTGAGAGCATGCTGACTGAAGATCTAAGTGATGCTGATGACATGGACGCTGATGACATGGCTTGAGGAAGCCATTGCTCACTATTTTAAAATTTCCTAGTTCATGTTTGGAGATGTCTTGGCCCTTAAGGCAATTTTTGAATGTAGTATGACAATGGACATATATCGTGATTTTTATAACTTATTAACTTATTAATATGTAAACTCTAATTTGCACTTGATATCAAACTAGAAATTTTGAAATTTCAATGTATTATCAATTTTAATTTATCATTATGTGAATGTTGAACGTTCAATGATGTGCATGTTTAAATCTTTGAAGTTTAAACTTTAATTTTTAAATCAAAAATATTTTATTTTTTTTGTTTTATACAAATTCACACACACACACACACACACACACACACACACATATAATATATATTATATATATACACCCCCGACAAACCCACACACCTTGTTTCAAAAAGTGTCGTTCCCGTCCCCATCCCTGTCCCCGTCCCCATCCCCGCACCCACGTTTCTTGGCAACATAGTTTATAACGCAAGCAAAAATCCTCCTCGGCCTTTCTTGCTCCTGTAATTTATCTCTAAAGAATGATTACCGAACTGGATTATTGAAAATGAGTTTTGTCACTTGTATTCATACAGATTTCGACCTCCAACGAAGGGACATGTCTCATGGAGGGAGGCCGACATCAAACTGTGAGTGCAGGTCAGCTTATAATAAAAATATATTTCTCAATCTTCAAAATTCATTTTCTCTTCAAGTACTAGGAGTTTGAGGGCAAGTGAGGGCTTCTTAGAAAGAGGGAAAAATCCTCTTTACGATGGTATAGGTCTCATTGTGGAAAGATGCCTCGAAGGTGTCAAAAATTATTTTTCTTTATGACTGTTCTTGAATTTGTATATATAAGGTGTTTGGGACAGAATGGGCTTTAAGGGAGGTGTCCACTTGTCATGCCTTTTGCTATGTCATTGTATGTCATCAATTCTATCATCATGTATGTCATCAAGTCTATCATCATGTATTGTTGATCAGTGGTTGTCATTGATGTCAACCCAAGCAGCACCAAGGGCTACCCCGATCTTGCATGGGAATTTTGACTTGACAACTTACTCTATTTCAAGTCAAGGATATTTTGGATGGTTCTACTTGTCGAGATGTTTCCGTTGATATATGGCATGCCACGTAATTCTTCACGGTTTGAGAGATATTTGTGTTTGAATTTAGTAACCCCAATCAGTGGGCTAAAACCCCATGGGGTTGTAGCATGACCCTAATCATTGGTTGTGGTCATTGAATATTCAATAATTAATAATTTTTTAAACTCCTAAAATCCCTCGAACGTTCACTTGTTGAAGACCCTTTCAACCTAAGCATTTATATAAATTGTGACCCTCATATCCTCCTGATGCAAGGATTTCACTACTTAAAATAGGTCATTGTGGCATTATCGCTATAACTTTTTTTCTGCGAAGCTTCAGATGCTAAAAAAAACCCATTTGAGCCGAAATCCTGATGAAGCTCGCGACCGAATTTCAGATATTGGTTCGCTATATTTTTGGAGATATGATCGGAGGAAGTTAGGGTTTTTGCATGCTCCCAAATTTCATGTCAAACAGGTGACCTTGGGAAAATCGTCATAACTCTCTCTGAGCATTGGATTCAAATTTCGTAAAAAGTGACAGAAAGAGGACAGACTGTAGTTTGTTGGATATCGTTTTCAGGACCAAAGGTTGAAACAGTGACACGTGGCACTTCGTACAAGTTCGCTCTACTGAACCTGTTTATAATAAGGTCATCGTAGGAGATTGGGCATAACTATTTCTTGAAGAATCCAATATTGATTAGACCTACGGGGTTGGAAAGAGGACTCAGAGGGCTACCACAGGACGAAATTTCAGACCTTGGAGATATGAAATTACACAGATACAACATATTCAATATTGAGCTTCTAGAAGGCAAGAAAAAAAATGCATTCAAGGATCACTGCAGTAAGGACAACAAATCAACAGTCAAGGGTAAGTCTGCTACAACAAGGTATGTATGATTAGTGTTTGAATTTTAATTTGAATATCATCTCTGGCATGTGTTTTTGCAAGACAGTGTAAGTATTTTGTATGTATGTTTGATTGGGTTTTTTTCATAAATGTTGAACATATTTACATTTGAATATTGAATATTTCTCTGACATATGGTTTGCAGGATAGTGTAAGTATTTTGTTTGTATATTGGTTTGGGTCTTGTTAATTAATGCATGTGCAGGAAGGATGACACAATAGGACAACTCAAACACATACTAGAAGGTCAATGCAATACCAAAGTACCATTACTTGAAGTAAGCACAACAATACCTCAGCAGCTGCTAGTGTTCAAAGAAGCAGTGTTAAGTCAAGTATCAGGTCGTGTCAAAAGTCAATATTATAAAAATCATCATTGTAAAATTGTAAAAGAGTCATTATTGTAAAAGAGTCAATATGCCTAGAGTTGGAGAGGCATTGTTGGGAGGTATAAGTGTCATTGTTGGATAATGTTATGGTTGGGTTGCAGGTCATAATGTGATTGGGTGATTGGTCTAGTTGAAGAACGTCATTATGAATCATATTGTATCGTGGATCATTTTCCCTGGTACGGGAGTCCACACTCTTGTCTTATTTCTGATCATTATAGGGTGGCAGGGAGGTGCTAGTTTGGTGCATGAAGTAACCTACAGATTGGAGCCCGTGAACACTTCAAGGTGGTAGGTCGGTCTAGGATGTCGGGGCATCCATTCAGTTGACTACTGAAGAAACCAAGGTGTTGGGGCGTCCTTCCAGTGGGAGTTGGAGAAGAATGCTCTTCTAGAATTCTAGGAATTTGTACCTTTCATTTTAGTTAGGGCTGAAGATTAAAGAATTTATTAGAAAAGCGTTTTGTGGTTTTTGACCCGGAGGGGGTTTTCCACCTAAAATTCATGGCCCTATTGTGTTCTATTGTTTACTGTTGTTACTGGATAAACATCAAGAATAATTGAAGATTAACTACTGCTCTGAAAATATTTAAAAGTGCTAATTGATAAGAAATATTGATTCACCCCACCCCTCTCAGTATCTCCAACAATTGGTATCAGAGCTTGGTTCCTTCAATAGTAGTCTAACAACTGGAAGGAGATCGTGGAGTATACTAAGAATAGAGTTCCTCTCTTTAATGGAAAAAACTATGCACTTTGGAGTGGAAGAATGCAGGTTCATTTGCTGGCGCAAGGTTACGAAGTATGGGAAATCATTGAAAAAGGCTTTATAGCGACACAGGATGAACAAGGTAAGAAAAATATGGTATATGATGCAAAGGCTAAAGATCTCATTATCAGTGGGCTTACCGAATTTGTCTATCTTAAGGTACTGAGTTGCAAAACTGCTAAAGAAGTATGGGGCAAGCTTGAGAATATATATGCAGGTGACTCAAATGTGAAAGAAGCAAAGCTTCAAATTTACAAGGCAAAATTTGAGCAACTCAAAATGAAGGAAGATGAAAATATTGATGCATACTTACAACGTGTTGATGAAATAACAAATGCATTGGAAGTTTTGGGAGAACCTGTTGACACAAATATTGTTGTCCGAAAGATCCTTAAAACCTTGTTGACAAGATTCAACCCAAAGGTATCTGTCTTGGAATATAGTTCGAATCTAGCCAATCTCAGCAAAGATGAATTGCATGGAGTGCTTATGGCATATGAAATGAGGATTGAAGAAGAGGACGGCACATCTCACCTAGAAACAACATTCGTCACATCCAAGAAAACTAGTAAGGACAAGCATACTTTGAAAGCGAAATCTTGTAGTTGTAAGGAAGAAGAAAAGGAAGAAGATGAAGAAGAATTTTCAAATAAAGAATTTGCCTACTT
This sequence comes from Pinus albicaulis, assembly GCA_034641835.2. Lineage (NCBI taxonomy): Eukaryota > Viridiplantae > Streptophyta > Pinopsida > Pinales > Pinaceae > Pinus > Pinus albicaulis. The sequence continues at coordinate 122,191,430 of CM076581.1, read as the reverse complement.
CACGCAAAAAATGAGAACAGGTACGGGGAAATTCAAAGGTAAACTTCCATTGATATGTTTCAATTGTGGTGAGGTTGGGCATTTTGCAGCCAAGTGTCCTCACAAAAATGAGGTTGTTACGAAAGGAAAGAGAGGTCTGAGGAAGTTCAACAAGCAAGGCAAGAATAAATGGTTTAAGAAGAGTTTCTTCTCCAAAGAAGATAGCTCCTCATTTGATGAAGACAGTGATAACGAAGAAGAAATCAACGGAAGAGTATTGTTTATGGCCAAGCATAATAAGAAAGAAGCATCTGACGAAGAAGAAGAGATGACTGAGGTTGAGTTTCAAAACGAAGTGATTAGGGTTATCAAAGGGCTCAAGGCCGAGAAGAAGCATGTCAACACTCTTGAAGACAAATTAAATATTGAAAGGGAACATGTCCTAAATCTTAAAATCAAGGTTGAAGAATACAAATGAGTTGAAGAATTGCTTAGGGAAGAATTAAAGGAAAGCAACAAGGAAAGAGAAGCATTGGAAGCTGAAATAGTTTCTCTACGAAAGCAAGTAAAAAATGGAAAAACTCTTCAAAACTACACCAATAGCTCTTAAGGCATTGGAAAAAATCATCAACAATCAGTGATGAAACAGTGACAAGACTGGTCTTGGTTACAAAGAAAAATCTAAAAAGGAGCGAAGTCCTTCTATGACAACAAAATAAGATGGATATGCAAAATATAACAAGTAGGTAGATCTCCCAGCCAACTCAAGAGATCAGGACTCGCAGGAAGAACCATGGAAGGCAATTCCTCGAAGAAGATTTCCTCCTAGGTATCAACCTATCTTTTATGGTCATTGTTATTCATGTGGAAGGTTTGGACATAGAGCTATAGAATATCACACGTATGTTTGGAATAAATACAGTTTCAGGAGATCTTTCAGAAAGAGATATTCCAGAACTCAACAAAATATTAACAGATTTGATCATTTGAGAGATGATGTCAAATGTTACAAATGTAACAATTTTGGACACTTGGCTAAAGATTGCAGACTTGGAAGTTCTTCAAAGGAATTCTCGCAAAATCAGAATGAAAAAATATGGAAAAAGAAGATTGAAAAATGTGCTATCTCTCTCGAGGCTCAAAGCAATAGAAACGTTTGGTATGTTGATAGTGGTTGCTCAATTCATATGACTGGAGATAGGAATAAGTTCATATCCTTGAAGGAAAAGAAGGATGGAACAATGTCTTTTGGAAATGACGGGTCTTCAAACGTCATAGGAGCAGGTACAATCACACTTGGAAGCAAGAATGCATTAGCGAAAGATGTGTTGTTGGTTGAAAATATGAATCACAATCTGCTCAGTGTTGGACAAATGTGCGATCAAGGACACACGATGCTATTTAACTCTAAGAAATGTGAAATCAGGAAAGGCAAGTTCGGTAAAATTGTGGCTACATCAAGTAGAGCTCCAAATGAGATATATATTTGGATGAGACACCTAAAGGGTGCTTTTTGGCGAAAGAAGACGAACGTTGGTTATGGCACAAACGAATGGGACATATAAATTTCGACAATTCGGTCAGAATTAATAGGAAGGAAGCAGTAAGAGAAATGCCTAAAATTTCAAAACCTATCAATACGATATGTGAATCTTGTCGACACAGCAAGCAGACAGAAGTTGAGTTCAAGAGAAAAGAACATTTTACATCACGTCCATTGGAATTAATACATACTGATCTATGTGGTCCTATGAGAACAAAAGGTTTAGATGGAGAATTATATTTTATTCTAATGATAGATGATTACTCCAGAATGACAACCATCAACTTCTTAAGAAAAAGACCGAGGCATTCGAGTGTTTTAGAATCTACAAGGAATTGGTTGAAAATGAAATTGATTTGAAGATCAAATGTCTGAGATCAAATAATGGCGGAGAATTCACTTCCAAAGTATTTCAGCAGTACTGTGATGAAAATGGAATTAAAAGACAATTCTCAACAACCAAAACACTACAGCAAAATGGAGTTGCTGAAAGAAAAACATAACCGTACAGGAAATGGCCAAAGCAATGTTAAATGCCTCAAAATTAGATGATAAATTCTAGGTTCAAGCAATCGATACAACTGTATTCATTATAAACAGAGGTTTGCTAAGGAACAATTGTAACACGAATCCATACAAATTATGGAAAGGAAGACCGACTAATGTCAAATACTTCAAAATATTTGGAAGCAAGTGCTACATCAAAAGAGAAGACAAAAAATTGGGCAAGTTTGATTCTCGTGTCGATGAAGGTGTTTTCGTTGGTCATTCATGCAAAAGGAAGGCTACAATCTGAGGCAAAAACAAATAGTGGAAAGCATAAATGTTACTTTTGATGAAGATGTGTTACAAAGGATGACGATGAGATTGTCCCTTCAAGCAAATCTGAGGGATCTGAGGGAGAATCTGTGAAGGATGAAGAAGAAGCTCTAGAAGAAGACCAATAAAATAAGGAAACAACAGTCAACCAAGCAGAAATAAGAAATGATTAGCAGGATGTACAAGAAAATTCTCCAAAAGCTTTAAAAGAATGGTGTCAAAAGAATCATCCGTCAAATCAAATCATCGGCAACATAAATGAAGCAATTGGAACCAAAAGAAGTCGACAACTTCGTTCATCACAACAAGCCCGCCTTGTTTTTTTAGCAACTTTTGAGCCTAGCAATTTTGAGGAAGCTAGTCAAGATGAACATTGGGTAGCAGCTATGAATGAAGAACTGGATCAAATTGAGAAAAACAATACTTGGGAATTGGTTCCACAACCAAAGGATAAAAATGTTATTGGAACTAAAGGGGTCTTCAGAAACAAATTTAATGAGGATGGATAGGTTACCAGGAATAAGGCAAGATTAGTCTGCAAAGGATATGCACAAGTTGAAGTAATTGATTTTGAAGAAAAACATTTGCTCTCGTTGCCAGAATGGAAGCTATCAAATTTTTTCTCCCTTATGCATGCTCGAGAAAAATCAAGGTCTACCAAATGGATGTTAAGTCAACCTTTCTAAATGCTGAATTGGAAGAAGAAGTTTACATTGAACAACCCGAAGGTTTTGCTTCTCTCTGAAAAGGAAGACTATGTCTCCATGTTAAAGAAGGCACTATATGGTCTCAAGCAAGCTCCTAGAGCTTGGTATGCTTGTCTTGATGGATATCTACATTAACAAGGATTCAAGAAACGAAGCACCGACAACAATCTCTATGTGAAAGTGGATCAAGATAACCTAACAATTATCAAGGTATCTGTAGACGATATAATTTTTGGAAGCAATGATGACAAATTAAGTAAAAAATTTGCCACAAAGATGCAAAGTGAGTTTGAAATGTCTCTACTTGGCGAGCTGACATACTTTTTAGGGCTTCAGATATCTCAGCAGGATAAAGGAATATTTATATATCAAACCAACTACATCAAGGAAACGCCTAAGAAATTCAAGATGGAAAGATTGCAAGCCCGTCCTTACCCCAATGGTAACAGGTTGCAAGTTAAGTTTAGATGATTCGTCAAATGATGTGGACCAGAGGTTGTATAGATCTATGACTGCAGTCTTCTATATGTGACAACCTCTCGACCAGACGTAATGCATGTAGTTGGACAAGTAGCAAGATTCCAAGCAGCACCAAAAGAATTTCATATTATTGCCTTAAAAAGAATTCTCAGATATCTTAAGGGCACAACAGAATATGGTTTATGGTATCCCAAAGGAAAGAATCTAGTTATCCAAGCTTATACAGATGCAGATTGGACAGGAAGTGTTGATGATCGAAAGAGTACCAGTGGAGCAACATTCTATCTAGGTGGTTGCCTTATTTCATGGTTAAGTATAAAGCAGTCTTCGATCTCGTTGTCCACAGCAAAAGCAGAATATATTGCAGCAGCAGCTTGTTGTACTCAAGTTCTTTGGATGAAGCAAACTTTAAAAGATCTTCAAGTCAAGTTTGATGACCCTATTCCCATCTTTTGCGATAACACTAGTGCCATTAGTATCTCCATGAATCCTGTGATGCATTCCAAAACAAAGCACATTCTGATCAAATATCATTTTGTTAGAGAGCAAGTCACCGAAAAGAATATCAAGTTTGAATATGTTGGCACAAAGGAACAAATCCACGTAATTCTTCACAGTTTGAGAGATATTCGTGTTTGAAGTTAGTAACCCTAGTTAGTGGGCTAAAAGCCCATGGGGCTGTAGCATGACACTAATCATTGGTTGTGGTCATTGAATATACAATAATTAATAATTTTTTAAACTCCTAAAATCACTCCAATGTTCACTTGTTGAAGATCCTCTCAACCTAAGCATATATATAAATTGTGACCCTCATATCCTTCAGATGCAAGGATTTCGCTACTTAAAATAGGTCATCGTGGCATTATCGCTATAATTTTTTTTCTGCGAAGCTTCAGATGCTGAAAAAACCCATTTGAGCCGAAATCCGGATGAAGATCGTGATCGAATTTCAGATATTGGTTCGCTATATTTTTGGAGATATGATTTGAGGAAGTTAGGGGTTTTGCAGGCTCCCGAATTTCATGTCAAACAGGTGACCATGGGAAAATCGTCATAACTTTCTCTCTGAGCATTGGATTCAAATTTCGTAAAAAGTGACAGAAAGAGGACAGACTGTAGTTTTTTGGATATCGTTTTTTAGGACCAAAGGTTGAAACATTGACACGTGGCACTTCGTACAAGTTCGCTTTACTAAACTAGTCTATAATCAGGTCATCGTAGGAGATTGGGCATAACTATTTCTTGAAGAATCCAATATTGATTAGACCTACGAGGTTGGAAAGAGGACTCAGAGGGCTACCATAGGACAAAATTTCAGACCTTGGAGATCTGAAATTACACAGATACAACAGATTCAATATTTAGCTTATAGAAGGCAAGAAAAAATATGCATTCAAGGGTCACTGCAATAAGGACAACACATCAATAATCAAGGGTAAGTCTGCTACAACAAGGTATGTATGATTAGTGTTTGAATTTTAATTTGAATATCATCTCTGACATGTGTTTGTGTAGGACAATGTAAGTATTTTGTATGTATGTTTGATTGGGTTTTGTTCATAAATGTTGAATGTATTTACATTCGAATTTTGAATATTTCTTTGACATATGGTTTGCAGTACAATGTAAGTATTTTGTTTGTATATTGGTTTGGGTCTTGTTAATTAATGCATGTGCAGGAAGGAGGACACAATAAGACAACTCAGACACATACTAGAAGGTCAATGCAACGCCAAAATACCATTACTTGAAGCAAGCACAACAATACCTCAGCAGCTGCTATTGTTCAAAGAAGCAGTGTCAAGTCAAGTATCAGGTCGTGTCAAAAGTCAGCATTGTAAAAATCATCATTGTAAAATTGTAATAGAGTCATTATTGTAAAAGAGTCAATCTGCCTAGAGTTGGAGAGGCATTGTTGGGAGGTATAAGTGTCATTGTTGGATAATGTTATGGCAGGGTTGCAGGCAATAGTGTTATTGGGTGATTGGTCTAGTTCAAGAAATTCATTGTGAATCATATTGTATCGTGGATCATTTTCCCTGGTACGGGGGTCCACACTCTTGTCTTATTTTTGATCATTATAGGGTGGAAGGGAGGTGCTAGCTTGGTGCATGAAGTCACCTACAAGTTGGAGCCTATGGTAGGTCGGTCTACGATGTTAGGGCATCCATTCAGTTGACTACTGAAGAAACCAGGGCGTTGGGGCGCCCTTCCAGTGGGAGTTAGAGAGAATGCTTTTATAGAATTCTAGGAAGTTGTACCTTTCATTTCAGTTGGCATTGAAGATTAAAGAATTTATTAGAAAAGCGTTCAGTGGTTTTTGACCTGGAGGGGTTTTCCACCTAAAATTCATGTGCCTATTGTGTTCTATTGTTCACTGTTTTTACTGGATAAACATCAAGAATAATTGAAGATTAACTAATGCTCCGAAAATATTTAAAAGTGCTAATTGATAAGAAATACTGATTCACCCCCCCCTCAGTATTTCCAACAATTGGTATCAGAGTTTGGTTCCTTCAATAGTAGTCTAACAACTGGAAGGAGATCATGGAATATACTAAGAATAGAGTTCCTCTGTTCAATGGAAAAAACTACGCACTTTGGAAAAAAACCAATTGTACTTATCACAAAAATTGTGCCCAATATTCTCTCGAAAACCGTGCCACATGCTGTTTAGATTTCCATGCCTCTGTTGTACGATCTGTGCAGATTGTGCAGACAACACCAAATGCACCAGAAAACAGTGCCCTTGCTGTCTCAATTTTTGTGCCATTTTTTCTGTACAAAACAACAATATTTCTCCTTGAAATTTCGTGCCCTCCTAGACGAAATTTCGTGCCCAGATTTACTGTTGTACGACTTGCATTAATGGCTAAAAATATCCTTGAAAAGCATGCCCTTTCCTTGCTACAAGCTGCCTTGAGAAATGTGCCCTTCTCTTGCTGCTAGCTGGCTCGAAATTTGTGCCCGCCCTTGATGCTTATCCTCTTTTTGTCCTCAACACTCTTTTCCTCTCTTTTTCTCTTGAAAGTGTGCATCCTAACTTCCCCCATCTCCTTTTATATACTCATTAATTACTAAAACCCTTAAATCTTGCCATGTCAAGATCAATGGTTGTGACTTAATCTATCATTGAGATGAGTTAAGTCACTTTTAGAAAAAAACACTTTCTAAAATCACTTAAGTCACTCAAATTTTATAAAATCAATTTTAGAACAAAGTGTCTAGGAAGTGACACTTGTTTAATCACTTTTGCAGGCTATGCACTACCATTGCAGAAGTACCCATGAGCTACAATTTCAAACACTCCCTCTTTGCGAGGGAGGTATTTCTAGCACCTTTACCACCTTTGGGATTTGACTTCAAGTCCATCAAACTAGCAACTGTAGCAGCTCTCTTTGAACCAAAAACTCCCTCTGACTTAGAAGCTCCCGTTGACTCAACAACCTGTCCTGCTACCTGTCCTTGACTTGAAGACCTGTGCCAGTAACCCATGCTCCTAGGAGACTCCTCTCCCCCATCGTGAGCATACTCCTCCACCATCTTGAACCATGATGCTCTCCTGACCCAACTAGAAGAATCCTTTCCTCCAACTACCTCTGGCACTACCACTGAAAATGACATCCATCCAGACTCACCATCCACAGGATGACCTGCCAACTTGTACTGCCTACCCACACAGATTCCAATGATTCGTGTTGCGTCAATACTCTCTTCCATTGGATAAATAGCATGTCCATTACAAAATATAACAAAATATCTGTCATACTTTAGAGCTGTGACGAAGAGGAGATTTGTTTGCAACGCTGGTACCCAAAGCACATGGTTACCCTTCGAATATCCTCCTGTCTCCAACTGGAATCTCACATATCTAGTCCCTCTCATTGCATGTGTGGTGTGCACCCCATTGTCAACACACATGTTTGAGTCGATACCTTGTCATACACAGGAACATAGCTCTAGTCCATGTCATGTGGGATGATGCCCCACTATCCACAAACCAAACTCCAGAGTTTTCACACTCAACGATACTGCTCCTCGAAAGATGAGATACCAAGGAGAACTCCTTCTCAAACTTCTTTGCAAACTCAACAACCTTAGCTGAACCAACTACCTGTTCCTTATTCTCTTTCTTACCTTTCTTCTTATTTGGACATTGGCTTTCATAGTGACCAAACTTGTGACATGTAAAGCACTTGACTCTGCTCATGTCCTTCCTGGAAGTAGATCCCCTGCTTCCTTTTACATTTCCCTTGCCTTTACCCTTTGTTGCAAGGGCCACATTCTCTTCATCCCCACCATCTGTCTTCACTTCCACCATCTCCTTTTATATGTTAATTTTTAGGGCTAGATTGTTCTCTGTTGTAGATAATTGCATTATCAAACTTTTTCATTATTTATTTGTTACATTCACCCCATCATTATAACATCATTAGGAATTATGTAGAGAGAACAATAACATCAACAATGCAACAAAATAATAAAGGAAACATGCACAATAAAGACACCGGGATTTAGGTCAGAGACCAGGGCATAACCCCACAAGGGGGGAAACCCAACCAAATTATTCTTTTAGTAGATATTCATCAATTGCTTAGATGAGATACAAAGTACAATGAGAATAAGATGCAACAATCACATCAGGCCTCCTAGGGCCAACCCAAGTTAGTGCACAACTATGTTTGTGAACTGAACCATTTGATCTCTGATAATCAAACAAGATTAAGAGAGCTGCTATCATATCACTATATCATTCATGTCACTGCAATAAGTGTCATCAATATCACTTTCAAGAGTCATCATTATTTTCATGCATCATAAGTGCAAGGTTATTGTCACATGTATCATTGTCATTGCCATATAAGAGTTACTTTCACCGTCATTGTCAATAACAATGTCATTGTCATTGCCATATAAGAGTCACTGTCACCGTCACTGTCAATAACAAGGTCATTGTCATTATCTATGTCAGTCTCTTTTACATGCATAAGGGTCATAGTCATAGCTACTTCCATTCACCAACAAGGTTACTGACATTGCCAAAGGTTACTGCCATATTAACTGTTATTAAATTGCCGTCCATAACAACCTTTATTGTCATAAACACACTGTTATATCTACCAAAGGTTATTGTCATGTTATAGATGCATTTATGTATTATTATTATTATGCGAGCCCATATTGAAGGTATATGAACCACAGAGACAAACATATCAAGCCTCAGAGTAAATCGAGATCCCTTGACTTCTCAATGACCCATGTCAAAATGACTATTTATAATTGACCGAGACATGACTTTTCATGTGGGAATCGAATTGAGATGGATGACCGACATTGTAAAACATAATTCATGTTTATATTAATTATTAAATATATTTTTCAATTAATCAAATTAATATTTATTGCCACATTAATGATAATAAGAATAGTGCCATAATATTACTTGTATCCATTTAAATTTTCCTTTGGGGCATGAAGGACCTTCCTTTGGGGAAGGAGGGTTTCCCAAGGGAAATTCATCGCAAAGCTGCCCAATTTTCAACATTTCTCCCCTCACAAGGAAAATAGTCAGGGTTTTAAAAGTGGATGCTCTAGTCAACCCCCCTTACTCCATCAACATTGTTGTCATTGAATTTAGCCCTAGAAGACTCCATTAGGCCCAATTTGGGATTAAGGCATTAATTGTAAGTTGTGTTGGTCACTCTCTAAATTAAGTCTCCTTGTCTTTACCTTGTTCCTGGACGTTTAGGGTTAACAACTAGGGTTTTTAGGTGGAAAATTGCATAAAGTGAAATTTTGTTGGATGTTTATTGTTTATTAAGTGAGAATTGCGTTAGTAAATTATCTAAAAGCAAAATCTAGCATTATTTCCTGGTTAAAACCTTCCTCTTAGGGTTGATGTCATCTTTTTTGTTGTTGTTTATGCATGTTTTCAGCCATAAAACTCCAATAAATCCTAATCCTTGGTGTCTATTGGAAGGCATTGTTCCTTTTTGTTGATTATTTATTAGTAAGCCTTTTCTATCGCTGTTATGACATTGCATACCCTATCATTGCAAATAAGCAAAACCCTGACTTATAACAACCATTTATTTGGTCTAGGAATAGACTCTAGAGTAATTGTACTTGGCATTGAATATCTAAGCTTTCTAGGCTTTGCCGATGCTTTACCCATCTTATAGATCTCTTATACATCACCTTGAGCCATAATAATTGAATACCCCTTTAGGTGCTTTAGGGAATCCTCCCTTGTGGTCAAATACATCTAAAGAGTAAGAGAATGGTTGTTGAGGTGACAGTGGCAACCCTTTCTCTTGTTTCCATAAGGTATGGTTTTGCCTAGTGGGGCTTTGCAATAGGACTTCTAGATTTCATGGCAATAGTCCCATTTTGAGCTACGAGTGCAAAGGTATGCCCCTTTATAGTTTTTCCCCCTAAAGGCCACATCATGATTTGTACGTGGCTTGCTTGACCACATGTTAGTCCGCGCTGGTCCACGTCTCTAGGCACAAGTGGTGTATTGAGCCTCACCATCTTGACGAATTTCATAATTGACACAATTCATTACTCCCATGGTTCCATTAGCTAGTATGGCTTCTTTCATGGATAATAGATATCGCTGATAGATTGACGTTTCAGACCACTGATATGCAGATATTTGATATGGCCCCATACGAGAAAACACTGATATGTCGATATAGAATTGTCCTTCTAATCCGTCAATATGCCAGTATGGGTCCACCTCACCAATTTGCTAATATGCTGATGTGGCATTAGTTCAATGCGAGCTACCAGGACCCCAACAAAAAATGTTATGATGGGAAACCCCTGCAAAACACTAGTGGGTTAATAGGTTGGTGGCCCACTCAACTTACCACCTCATCACTTTGCTAATCATTCACAACTTGCCACGTGGTGTTGCATGATGTGTCCATTGTCATCTTGTCATAAATATAAATAGAGTCATAGTCATGTAAATGAAGACATGTTACACTTGTAAAAAGATGTAAAAGTGATCCTCCAGAGACCTTGTCACTCGACCTCACCAAGCCGACCTAAACTCTATGAAGATCCTCCTAGATGAAGTCGAGTCTCCTTCAAAGATCATGTCGGCCAAGTGACAGGAAGATAGTCACTATATATAGCATGACTCAGCCTCATTGTAGAACATCAATTCGGTTAAGATTTCAGAGAAAAAGTGCGAAGGGGGGATTGCAATACATGCGAAGTTAGAAGGCACATTAATGAAGGAATAAAGGGCTATATATATCTCTATCTCGGGTCTATCCATACCTTGCGATTCTCAGAAGGGCCGAGGCCTATTACAGCATAAGGGAAGCTCAGCCTAGGGCTTATAAAAGAGGCAAGGAAATAAGCCAAGGGGGTATAGAAGCTGAAGAAGGAATCTGAAATTGAGCAAGAAGGAACTGAGAGAAGAGGAGACCAAAATCCCTGTCAAGGGCTACAATAACAAGGAGACCGAGACTCTCCTTTTGTATACTGAAACTGTCCTTTTGTATACTGAAAGGTGTGGTATAGTACGGTGCATAAAAGAGAGGGATCGAGATTCTCAAGAAGAAGCGAAGAAGAGCAACTGAAGAAGAACATCAAAGGCTAGTGACAAGGGTCTTGGGAGGAAACTTTGTTTTTGGGTCTATGCCATGTTCATGGTACTTGTTAATTGAAAATAGATAAAAAGAATTACTTTTGGGGTTTCCTCTCCAAGAGGGAGAGGTTTTTGCAGGTTTTTGCCTTGGCTTGAAGAGCCTAAACTTTGTGTCTCTTGTGTTTTGGTAATTGACTTGATGAAAGACATAATAAGCTAATGAAGATAAGATCTAAGAGAAATAAGCATAACATGTATAACACAAGCAGTTATCAAGTAAGAGAATTGAATTAAACACTGCCCTACCAAATTCTCAAAATGATATCAGAGCTAAGGTGCCGAAGACAAAGAAGGGCAGTTTAGCAAGAAGACATAAGGATCAAAGCTTCAAGGAGGTCATCAAGGATCAAAGTTTTCTAGAAGGCATTAAAGCAAGAGAAAGGAATCTACATTAAAGAGTCAATCTTCAGATCTAAGAAGATCTTCACTCATTCAAGAAGAGGCAGTTTGCAGAAATTGGAAGGCCATCTCATGAAGATCAAGGACCTATACATCAAGAAGGACATCGAGTAGAAGCCATCATCATCAACAACTATTTGGTGTTGAAATCAAATCAACATTGTTGAAAACACCATCAAGTCAGCTTGTCGAAGTCATCATCCTTAATCATCAAGAATTCAAGGTGATTTAGCTCTCTTAAAGAAGCCAATCTAAAAGGGAGCTCCTACTTTCTTCTACATCATCATAAATAAGGAACCTGATAGAAGAAGAAAGCATATAATCAAGTAAGTATCTTAATGTCCCCATTTGAATCATTCAAAATGACTTTTTGCAAGGAAAGCAACAAATTGTTTAGGTCTGAAAACTTACGTGCATGGAAGACAAGGACAAATTTAAACTTGATTGAAAATGAAGTAATGGACTATGTCAAAGGATCATCAGTTGAACCTTCAAAAGAAGATACTCAAGCTTATACCAAATACATGAAGGGAGACATAAGAGCCCGAAGGATTCTTATAGAATCCATAAAGGACTCCCTCATTCCCTATGTATCAAATCTAAAATCCTCAAAAGAAATATATGATAAATTAGTGGAGCTATTCTCAGTAAGTACTGCAGGGGAAATAACGTCTCTAATACAAGAACTATTCAAGTTGAAGATGTCGAGAGAGGAAGGAATAACCTCATATTTTATGAAGATTTCCACAATTCGAGATCAACGACAGAAATTAGGAGAAGTAGTGTCTGATGGAGAAATACTCACTATGGTACTTAATGCTCTACCAAAGGAATGGGGAAGCTTTGCTTCAAACACCTATGGAAAGAAAGAAGCAATGCCATTTTAGGATCTCTGGTCTTTATGTAAGACAAAAGAAGCTAGATCAAATAAAGCCAATGCTACTAAGTCAAGTGGAAAAGGAAAATTTGGAAAATTTGGTCCTCAGAAGAAAGAAAGAAATATGAGTAAAATACGATGCTATGGTTGTAATGAACCTAGGCACTATAGAAGGAATTGCCCCAAGTCTAATAAGAACAAGACGAAAAAGGAGGAAACCCATGTTGCCAGAGAAATAGAAGAGCCTGATTCAAAGAAGCCTAAGAAATAAGAAGTGAAAGATCTCTATTATGATTGAGATCATCTTCCTCTTTAAGAGGTTTTTGTTGGTTATAAATAGCATGTTAGGCAACATTGTATATTAGGTAGATGCATCATCTTAAAATTAGCATCATGATAGAAGCATTCAAAATAAGGAGTACTGGTCATAGGAGATGTCTGAAAACATTTATGTAACATCTATGCTATGTGATAATTTGACTCCTAGAAGCCTCATTGTATATATATATAACATTTATAAGAGGGCATTTATCTAGATCATGATTCATCATTCGGTAATATATATGGAAATAGGTGTTGACACTTTCTAATGGAGTCCTCTTTGGATTCACTAGTTAGAAAGAAAGCAAAAGGTTTCATCGAATTCCAACTTGTAGAATTCTGGGATTAGATATGATGACATACTGATAAAGCAAGGGAATGAAACTCTTCACTCCAAGGAAAGCTGCTGTGGGATGACTCAAAAGAAAAAGAATGAGGTACATGGATATATACGCTGACACTGGATGCTGTGAAGTCATGTCATGTGGTTGCAGGTAGTACACCTCTATCTTTAGAAGTATGGTCAAAATAGAAAGCAGAAACTCTTTAGATGCATAGGTTGCCAAAGAGGCATGATCTGCACTAGATGAGATCAACATATTATGTCCTCATATGGAATATGAGGTGATTATACATGATTAAGAAACTACACAGTGGAAGTTCCTGGGAATAAAGTAAAATTGTGTGTAGAAACAAAAAGGAAGAGATCATGGGAAGTATTGTTGAAAAGTATAACTAGGTCGGTCTTCATGTTGACTATGTAATTATAAACTTATGTAAAGAAGAAGTAAAAAACAATAAGATGTATTTAAGAGTCATGTTCATGAAGGATCTAGTCAACAAATATACTCCAAGATCTTGGCAAAATGCCGTGAAGAGATGACTCCCAAAAGATGCACAAAGATAATCTTATAAACGCTGAATTATCTATCCTTCATGTTGGCCTATAATTAACCATGAAGTTGGCTCCCTATTGTGCTGACTATTCGGCCTAAAAGACGGTTAGACTGTCTATATAAATAACCTCTATGCGGCTCATTTGTGGAGTAAGTTTTCGGTCATCCAAAAAGACAGTTTGCGGATTAGTGCAGACTTAAGACAACAATTGTGGATTAGTCTGAGATGGTATAGCGTATAAAAGAACAGATCTAAGGACAATATTGCATGCGGATAAGTCTGAGGGTGACAACGTTTAAAAGGAGCAGATCTAAGAACAAATTTGAATACGGATTTATCTGAAGGAAGAAAGAATTGAAGGATACAGTTTTCAGAAGTAACGGAAGGACATAGTTTACAGAAGTAGCTGAAGGATATGAATTGCGGAAGTGACTGAAGGATATAGATTGCTGAAGGTACAGGTTGCGAAAAGGTACAATAAGGAACATGATTGGTGCAGTAAATTTGTGGAAGGTGCAGGAAGGATATAATAAGGATATCTATGATATTATAGCATCTAAGGAAAGAATTTGTAAAAGACTGTGATCTCAAGGTGATAGAAAGTAAGGAAGGTAAATCGGAGATTTACCTTCTTAACTACATTTCAAGATACTCAGTTACAAATGAAAATAATTCTGTCTCTACATTTGACTAAGTACTTTGATAATTGACTTGATGAAAGATTAACTAAGTGAAAGAAGAAATACATAAGTAAGCTCACAAGTAGTTATCAAGAAGAGAATTTGTATTAATTTATAGCCCTCCAAATTCTCAACATGGTATCAGAGCTAAGGTGCTGAACATAAGGGCTGCTTTACAACAAAGTCACTCAAAGAAGCAAGGATCAAAATTTGGATTGAAAAGACAAACAAGTGTGCAAGGGACTATCCAACTAGTTTATATGAAAAGATCAACTCATTAATCCTTGGTATCAAAAGATTTGCACTCAAAACATTGTTTGAAGGAGAATCACAACTTTTGAAGATAGTCATTATAGTCAAGGGTTCAAGAACAACAACATTGAAGAAAAGAAACTCTTGACTTCATCAACATAAAGGGAGCTTAAAGCAAGACCACTCAAGTAAGTATTCATGACCCTATCTATCAAGATGCCTTTTTGTAAAGAAAGCAACAAGCTGGTTGGATCATCAAACTTCAGTGCATGGAAGAAGAGAACAAACTTGAATTTAATTGAAGACGAAGTAATGGACTATATTGAAGGATCTACTGTTCAACCTCCAAAGGAAGATACTTCAGCCCATGCCAAGTACATGAAGGGAGAAATTAGAGCTCAAAGGATTCTCATAGAATCCATCAAAGACTCTCATTCCCTATATATCAAAACTAAAGACTGCAAAACAAATATATGAGAAATTAGTGGAGCTATTCTCTATGAGTACTGCTGGAGAAGCAATCTCTCTGAGACAAGAACTAACAAAATGAAATTATCAAAGGAAGTAGGAATCGTCCCATACTTTATGAGGATTTCTGATATAAAAGATCAACTACAGGAACTAGGAGAAGTGATGTCTGACACTGAGATGACAACAGTGGTGTTAAATGCTCTACCAGAGGAATGGGGAAGCTTCACTTCTAGTCTATATGGGTAGAAAGAAGCCACTCCATTCCATGATTTGTGGTCTCTATGTAAAATAGAGGAAACAAGACTAAAGGTCAAAGCTGATACATGATCAAGTGAAGAGAATCATGCCTTTGCAGCCTCATACAGGAAGAAAGGAAGATTCGGAAAATTTGGTCCTCAAAATAAAAAAAAGAAATATGGACAACGTGCGATGCTTTGGATGTGATGAACTTGGACATTATAAAAGAGATTGTCCTAAATTTGGAAATGTCAAAAGGAAAGAGGAAGAAGCTCATGTCACGTATGAAAGAAAAGAACCTGACACTAAAATATCTAAGAAGGAGGAAGCAAGAGATCTCTATTATGATTGAGATCATCTTTCTCTTTAAGTGATCTTTGATTGTTTGTAAAAATTGTATGATAGCAATGTACATTGAGAAGCATCTCGAAAGAAGCATGGAAGAAGCTCTCAATGTAACAACTTCGGGAAAACCTCCCTACTTAAAGAAAGTAGTCATCAAAAGCAAGGGTCATCATAGAAACATACCTTTGGGATGTGATGACATATTGGTGAAAGAAGCCAAGGGAATGAAGCTATTCGTTCCTAAAATTTGCTACAGGATGACTCAAGGGAAAAAGGTATGAGGTATGTGTATATTTATATGCTGACATTGGATGCTGTGATGTCATGTTATATGGCTGCAGGTAATGAACTTATTTACTTAAAAGTATGAACTATAAAAGAGTATCTCTCAGTGCACGGACAGATGAAATCAACATAATATGTCCTCATGGTATATGAGGTGGTTGTCGAAAGTTCCTGGAAATGGAAAATGTGCAGAAAAGAAGAGATCATGAAATGCAACCATGTCTTGAGGCAGGTATCATTTAGAGGCCAAGTAGATGTGACTAGAAGATCTCCTGGGAAGATATGTAGACTCCGATGAAAGTCTGGAAACCCTTAGCAAAACATATCATTAGGAGAGATGTCAATCTGTATAAAGGATATCGATGCCTACAAGAAGATGTCATGGTGAAAGATCATCACTAAGGTAACTTTCGTTCTAAAAGTTAATATGAATACGTTTATCTGGATGAATCTGTGCAGGGCTGCTAATCATGAGAAAGGATGTATGATCCTTGGAAATGATTCGAAGGAAAGCAGCATGGCATCACAATGGACAAGATAAAGGAAGTCTGATGAATCACTCTGATAGCTGACATGACTCAGGATGGAAGTGATGGATGATCTGTGCCCTATGAAGCTAAAAGTTGGAGATTCCTCAATATCGAAATCCATGACACTGAGAACAGGAATTCTTCATGAGCAGCTGGGTGTCTCACCATTGCTGCTGGAGGTCGCTGGTTAAGAGGGAGCCTAATGGTAAGTTTCTTACTTGGAAGAAACTTGGTAATTCCTAAGGATGAGCTTAGGTACATTTTTTGTATAAGAATGAGTACATTCCCTTGTGGAATAAGGTCCTCCCTGGTTGAGAGGGAGAGATAGACACATCATTCTGGTCTTGGAAAGATAGAATGGAGGATTGGGTAATCATCTGGCATTCGATACTCTTTGAGAATGTGATAGGGCATTCAAGATAAGAGTAGTCGGGGACCAATATTCTTTGAGGGCTAGCTACCCAAGAGAAGAATAGTCTAGGAAGGTCATACTTTGGGAACACCTCGGTGGAGTATGTACCTTGGAGAGACAATGACGAAGGTGTCTATAAGTCATGTGTCTCGCCAGCATTGACGCCGATTGTCTCGTTGAAGAGATGGGGCTGTTAGTCAAGGCCTTGCACTAGTACAACGCTGGTTGAAATGATGCTATACAGATGCGATTACCAATTCGATTTTTCTAATGAGATTCTTTAAGTTTGAAAGTAACCATGTACCTGTATGAATACCTCCCTAGTTAAGAGGGAGTGTTGAAAAGTATAACTAGGTCGGTCTTCATGTTGACTATGTAATTATATACTTATGTAAAGAAGAAGTCAAAAACATAAATATGTATTCAAGAGTCATGTTCATGAAGGATCTAGTCAACAAATATACTCCGAGATCTTGGCAAAATGCCGTGAAGAGATGACTCCCAAAAGATGCACAAAGATAATCTTATAAACGTTGAATTATCTATCCTTTATGTCGGCCTATAATTAACCATGAAGTTGGCTACCTATTGTGCTGACTGGTTGGCCTAAAAGACAGTTAGACTGTCTATATAAATAACCTCTCTGCGGCTCATTTGTGGAGTAAGTTTTCAGTCATCCAAAAAGACAGTTTGCGGATTAGTGCAGACTTAAGACAACAATTGCGGATTACTCTGAGATGGTATAGCGTATAAAAGAACATATCTAAGGACAATATTGCATGCGGATAAGTCTGAGGGTGACAACGTTTAAAAGGAGCAGATCTAAGAACAGATTTGAATGCGGATTTATCTAAAGGAAGAAAGGATTGAAGGATACAGTTTTCGGAAGTAACTGAAGGACATAGTTTACAGAAGTAGTTGAAGGATATGAATTGTGGAAGTGACTAAAGGATATAGATTGCTGAAGTGACTGAAGGATATAGATTGTTGAAGGTACAGGTTGTGAAAAGGTACAATAAGGAACAGGATTGGTGTAGTAAATTTGCGGAAGGTGCAGGAAGGATATAATAAGGATATCTCTGATATTATAGCATCTAAGGAAAGAATTTGTAAAAGACAATGATCTCAAGGTGATAGAAAGTAAGGAAGGTAAATTAGAGATTTACCTTCCTAAATACATTTCAAGATACTCAGTTACAAGTGAAAATAATTCTATCTCTACATTTGACTAAGTACTTTGATAATTGACTTGATGAAAGATTCACTAAATGAAAGAAGAAATACATAAGTAAGCTCACAAGTAGTTATCAAGAAGAGAATTTGTATTAATCTATAGCCCTCCAAATTCTCAACAAGTACAACCATGGAAAGAAGCAGTCAACATCCAAGGAAGCCAAGAAGATTCGACTAGAAAATCTCCTGGGAAGATATGTAGACTCTGATAGAAGTATGGAAAAGATGGAGACCCTTGACAATGCGTATCTTTAGGAGATGTGTCAATCTGTAAAGAAAGGATGCCGATGCTTACAAGAATATGTTATGGTGAAAGATCATCACTAAGGTAACTTTTGATTTAAAAGTTCATATTTATAATTAAATAATATCTGATGAGCTTATGCAGGGCTGCCAAACGGAAGCATATACTTTCCACAAGTTGATAACCATGTGGCAAGATAAAAGATCCTTGAAAGAAGTATGGTTTGGAAGAAAAGCAGCATGACATGAAGGTAGATCATATGAGAAGATTGATGGATCACTTTTTGAAGACATGACTTATGAATGAAAGTGATGGATGATCTGTGCCCTATGAAGAGTTGAAGGCTCCTCAATTCATGACATAAACGAAAGGAGTCCTTCATGAGTAGCTGAATGTTTTTAATCATTGCTGCTGTAGGTCCTTGATTAAGAGGGAGCCTGATAATGAGTTTCTTACTTAAGCCAAGAAGAAAGCTTAGGTACATTCCTTTATGTAATGGATTGATCATCCCTGGTTAAGAGGGAGTGATAGTTGTGTTTTTCTATCTCATGTGTAATGCACTAGATCAGGACTAACAATCGTAAGTCTTAGTGAAGGCCATGAAGAAGAATGTATATACATGGTGAATGGATCCTCCCTAGTTGAGAGGGAGAGATAGACACACATTCTTGTCTTCATTGGGAGAAAGAATGGAGTATTTTGGGATTTGGTAACCATCTAGCATCCAATGCTCTTTGAGAATGTGGCAGAACATTCCGAATTGAGTAGTCATGAAAGGACCAATATTCTTTGAGCATTAGCTATCTCGATAAGAATAGTCCTATGAGGTCATACTCGGTGAACACCTGGGTGGACTATGTACCTTGAAGACAATGATGAAGGTGTCTATAATCATTGGTCTCGCTTGAATTGTAGCTAAACATCTCGTGGAGAGATGTAGCTGTTAGTTAAGGCCTTGCATTGTGACAATGCTGGATAATATGATGCTATAACAAATGGATTACAAATCAAGTTCTTCTTATTAGATTCTTCAAACTGAGAGTGACCATGTACCATTATGAATACCTCCCTAGTTAAGAGGGAGTGTTGAGAAGTGTAACTAGGTTCAATCTTCATATTGACTTGTAATTATGAACTTATGAAATGGAGAAGACAAGGATAATAAAATGAATTTATTGTAATACTTGCTACATGGGTTTCATGAGCAAGAAGATTTTATTATAGGTCAAAGACTTCTTCTTGATGTCTTTAGGATTTTGTCATCTTGTCATAAATATAAATAGAGTCATAGTCATGTAAATGAAGACATGTTACACTTGTAAAAAGATGTAAAAGTGATTCTCCAAAGACCTTGTCACTAGGCCTCTCCAAGTCATCCTAAACTCTATCAAGATCCTCCTAGATGAAGTTGGCTCTCCTTCAAAGATCAAGTCGGCTAAGAGACATGAAGACAATCACTATATATAGCATTACTCGGTCTCATTGTAGCATCATCAATTCGGTCAAGATTTTAGAGAAAAAAGTGTGAAGAAGAGACTGGAATACATGCGAAGTTAGGAGGCACATCAGTGAAGGAATAAAGGGCTATATATATCTCTATCTTGGGTCTATCCATACCTCTCATATCTCAAAAAGGACGAGGCCTATTACAGCGTAAGGGGAGCTCGGTCTAAGGCTTATAAAAGAGTAAAGGAAATAAGCCAAGGAGAGGTATAGAAGCCGAAGAAGGAATCTGAAATTGAGCAAGAAGTAACCGAGAGAAGAGGAAACCGAAATCTCTCTCTAGGGCTACAACAACAAGGAGATCGAGACTCTCCTTGTATATAATGAAAGGTGTGGTGCAATACATTGCCGAAAAGAGAGGGATCGAAATTCTCAAGAAGAAGCGAAGAAGAGCAACTCAAGAAGAACATGAAAGACTAATGACAAGGGTCTTGGGAGGACACTTTGTTTTTGGGTCTACGTCATGGTCATGGTACTTGTCAATTGAAGATAGATAAGAAGAATTACTTTCGGGTTTTCCTCTCCAAGAGGGAGAGGTTTTGGCGCTGGCTTGAAGAGCCTAAACTTTGTATCACTTGTGTTTTGATAATTGACTTGATGAAAGACATAATAAGTGAACGAAGATAAGGTCTAAGAGAAAGAAGCATAACAAGTATAACACAAGCAGTTATCAAGTAAGAGAATTGAATTAAACATTGGCCTGCTAAATTCTCAACAACTCAACTGTCCACTAAGCTACGCGTATTGCCTCTTTAACTGCCTGCGTAGACCATGTGCATCTCTTTTCACTGGTAGTGGATCACGTAATTGGCTGGCATCGAATATGGGGGACAAGATCTGTCTTATGTGTCAGTACTGCCCCCCACCAAGCTGAATGCAAATCTGTGAGCATCAAAGGGAGCTCTTCAACTCGTTGAGTGGAAACTTGACACCCCTTTTTGACTGTTGACTTGGTCTCCATGTGGCAGTTTAACTGGCAGCCCTTGTGGGCCATTAAGTCAGCCCCTATGTGGCTGCCATATCACCTTTCAACTCAAGTTCTTTTGCCATGTCACATTATTTGACAATTTGACTTGGAAAACATACTTAATATGTTCCCCACTTTTTTTTTTTGAATTCTTTTGTCCTTTTTGCCACTTTTATCAGAGACTGGAATTTCTAGGGGAAATATTGACTTTTTGACCCCCAAAGTGGGTTTTAAGATAATGTCGGGGTTGTGAGCAAAATTTCGAGCACCCACATGCCATCGACATATCCTAGTGCCACTGTTTTACAACTTTACATAGGAAATTAATTAAATTTCTGTCATGCGGGAAATTTTAATTAATTAATAAATCCTAGAAAAATTTAGTCAAATTCTGCGAGACTTTGGATATGACCTAGCATGGTAACATACATTTACCATAGACATTAGACCCAAGGCCCAATTATTAAGCCACACTCCAGTTTTGGAGGTATTGAGTGAAAAAACTCAACTAATTATTTGTTGCTGAAGAGTGAAAATAATTGGTTGAGTGAAAAAAAACACTCTAGAGTGGACACATTAATCGGGTCCCAAGTCGCATAAGCCTGTTACAAAAATTCATCATGCTAGCGATATTTTTACAATTCCCCTGCAGGGGTGCGGAATCTGAAAGAGAAAGTGTAGAGAGAGGAGAGGGAAAAAAGGGTGTAGGTGCCCTGCTGACTTCCGAACTTCTGGAAAAAATGTCAAGTGCTCATATCCATTGGGCAATAGGGTCTAGTTCCATGCTAGGTACAAATTAGCAAGTGACAGCTACCATCTCAAAAAATGCAGATGCACCCAAGTACTAACTACTCTTGGGAGCAATTAATAGCGCTGGGGTTGGAACAAGGAATCAAAAATAGATTGAATTTCATGGTCTATGAAGCTATTGGCTGTTCATGCATATATAGTTTGCAACTTGCTTTAACAAACTCATACAGTGATGAAGTTGTAGGTCATATTTACAAAAATACCATGGCACTAGATATATATTATATATAGTCATGCTTAGTTAGTAAAGGGTTAATGTAATGTCACATAAACCCAATCTATGTATGTCTGAACATAACATAGGGTTGTGAGTGAATTTACAAAGACTGGACACATGGTAAAACACTTTTAAGTTGTAAAATTAATCAATTATATTCTATTTCAATTTTGAAAAATTCCTCGATTTTTGTTTTTTTGTTTAATTTTTTAATAATATATTGTTGCTGCATCCAACTTCTTGTTTCCTGCAAACTTGGGTGACGCTTCTAGCTGTAACAGATATTTATAGGTCATGCCCGTGTAACTAAATACCATGCAACTAGATATATATTATATACAGTCATGCTTAGTTAGTAAAGGGTTGATTTAATGTCACATAAAGCCAATCTATGTAGATCTGAACATGAACATAGGGTTGTGAGTGAATTTACAAAGACTGGACACATGGCTACCACTATAGGCTTAAAACACATTTAAGTTGTAAAATTAATCACTTATGTTCTATTTCAATTTTGAAAATTTCCTCGATTTTTATTTTTTTGATGTATTTTTTTAATATGTATTGTTGCTGCATCCAAATTTTTCCTGCAAATTTGGGTGATGCTTCCAGCTGTAACAGATATTAATACCCATGTAAGTAAATACCTGTGTTATGGAAATTCGTGCAACATTATTACATGTTACATTTGTCACATTTCATAACCTAAGAAACAGGGAATGTGCCCCAGGACCTGTGTGTGTATATCCCACGTGTTGGACACGTGATAGTCTAGGACATGTGTCAGACATGAGTTTGGTATGTGATCTAGATCCTCACGTGTTGGGCACATGATAGGCAAGGACATGTGTTGCACACGAGTTTGACATGTGTCCTGAAACAGAACACATGTTAAAGCTCATGTTTGACACATGTCCTAGCATGCCCCAAAGTGTCACGCTGGTGACCAAAGCAGAGTTAGAAAAGGGGCTTTTCCTCTCTTTTAAAACTTTCAGCCACAGGAAAACACTTTTAACATTGTGCAAGTGAAAGAGAAAAACCAGATTTGAAGCTGTTCTGGGAGATTCAAAGGCATTCTAACTTCCTAGATTTGACATTTCTTTAACATTAGCATTCTTCTTTATTCACAGTAACAAAATCATTGCTTAATCATTAACAGCTGCTATTAAAGATTAATGGAAAGGGAAGAATGTCAGTGTTGGTGTTGCCCCCCTCCTCTAAGCCCATCTATTGTTACTACTGCTTCATCTGCTGCAAGTGGAGCTGCCAGTGCTGCAAATAACCCTGCTATATTAAGATGGCAAACTCAAGGAAGAAATGTCCTGTTTATCTAGTGTCCACCCTATTTGGTATTTGCCATTGGCATTCCCACCCATAGTACTAGTGTCTATGTAATACTTTTTAATTTTCATGACATCAAATGACTTAATGAGAAAACTGCAATTTTATGTGTATTGATTCTTGAAACTGTAATTTCTTGTGTGTTTGATTGTAACAAGTGGGACCAATATTTTTTAAATTTATGATTATTTTTTATTTTTTTATTTGTATTTTTCTTTATCTGTGTGTGTGTGTGTCCCCTGTCTCTCATTTCAGGGTTGACATGTCCCGTGTTGGACACTCAGACCTGTGTGTCCTGCATGTCTTGTGTCCTAATGTCATGTGAAGTAGAACATTATCACTAAAAAATTTAAACTAAATTATCAACATATACACATGTATAGATGTATATCCTTATGATGACATAACCCAACATGTAATTGATTTTGCCCCCATATTATAGAAGAGACCAGCTGATGTTGCATTATCATGGAAAAATTCCCGTGGATGAGTTGTAGCTGGTTAATTTGTGCTTCTGGGTTAGAACTTAGACTTTCAATCAATGCCCTCAAAGTATAAAATATAAGTATGTTTGGCATGAATTACTAAAATTATTCATGGCAAACATGTAGTTGATTTTGCCCCTGTATTATAGAAGAGACTAGCATTATCATGGAAAAATTCCCACGGATGAGTTGTAGCTGGTTAGTTTGTGCTCCTGGGTTAGAACTTAGACTTTCAATCAATGCCCTCAAAGTATAAAATATAAGTATGTTTGACATGAATTACTAAAATTATTCATGGCAAACATGTAATTGATTTTGCCCCCGTATTATAGAAGAGACTAGCTGATGATGCATTATCATGAAAAAATTCCCTTGGATGCGTTGTAGCTGGTTAGTTGGTGCTCCTGGGTTAGAACTTAGACTTTCAATCAATGCCCTCAAAGTAAAAAATATGGGTATGTTTGGCATGAATTACTAAAATTATTCTTCTTAAACAGCAAGCAAAATGATAATTTGCCTAGATTCCATGCAAAGTTTGAATACTTACCCTCTAGACAGTCCGCACGTGACTTTACCTTAATCTGTGGAAGAGTTATAGTAGCATTCTAGCAGGTATATTTAAAGTTAAACAGTCATTTTAAGGAATTTTTGATAACTCTTCAAAGCATTGACATAACTCTTTAAAAAGAGTGCTTGTGAAAGCTCTTTCATTGATAGATAATTTCATATTACATGCACTAATGACATATTTTCAATGTGATCCTTCATCTCTGGTATTATACCCACTCACTGAAGTGAAAATATGGATAAACTAGTGTTGCAGCTTGACATCTATCGCGAATAGAATTCTTGAGATATACTTACATGACCTGTGACTCGACTTTTTTTGCAGGTGAATAAATATTATGATCTGGCGACTAGTTTCTATGAGTATGGATGGGGGGAGTCTTTTCATTTTGCTCACAGGTTGCCTTAAATTTGTGCTAAATAAATACATATTGTTTGCAGTGAAATTATGTTTTAGCAATGCAGTTAATTATGGTTCATCTGAATTCGATTGATTCAATGGTGATACTGACTTAATTTCAGGAGTTATATTGCTTATCAATATAGCAGCCAAACTGCAAGTAATTAGAGAGATCTTTTGAATACTTGGTACTAACAAGTTTTAACAGTACAGATGGAAAGGGGAGTCCCTCCGAGAAAGTATAAAGCGCCATGAACATTTTCTTGCTCTTCAGCTTTGTTTAAAGCCTGCAATGAAGGTTGTTTTCATTATTCATTTCTTGTTATGAGCATCTGCAACTTTTAGAAAAAGAAAATATGAGTTGGTATTTACAGTTTCTCTATTGAAATTGCAGGTATTGGATGTTGGATGTGGCATTGGAGGTCCACTGAGAGAAATTGCTAGGTTCAGGTAAATACTTTCAATAAAAATATGGAGACTACTTGGGATTCACTTTATTATAGGCTCTGTTCTAGTTGGATAATTTTTGTTCATCAGTTTATTTGATATATATGGAAAAATCCTGAATCTGTATGTCATTGTGTCTGGATTTGATATGCATGGTTTGGAACGATTTGGAATTGTTGAAAATTTGATTAGAATCACCAAGTTTGAAGAATTTTTAGTTCTAATAGTAATTCCGTTTCACATTGATGTCTATCTCTATCTCCTGTGTCAAATACTAGTTCTATATCTGTATGGCAAGAAGGGTACAAAACAAGGAAAACTAATCTGAGATCTTCATTGGGACCACAAAATGGGGAGATTGCAAGATGTATGGTCAGTGCATGACTAGGTAGAAACCTAGTTTTGTAGTTAATGTGGTCCAGTGCATAGCAAATTCTTGTACAAATGTCTGATTCGAGGCCGGGATTTTACCGAAGATGATCATGAATAAATGTACCTATTATCAATTAAACTAGCAGGGTTGCTAAGGTCTTGGCAATCTCCTCTGACGGACGCACATAGAGTATGGGCCCACTGTCACCTCAGCTCAAATCTGCACTATTTAATTCCAACTTCCTCTTGAAAGGCTATGGGTAGATTCCCATTTGATACCTCACCCAATTAAGTAAATATTAATGCCTTAAATGGGTCAATGTAATGAATAGAAAAATATAAATATTATTAAATAATAATTAATAAGTGATAATTTGTAATAATGAAAGGCCATGTATCTTCTCCCTGGACGGGGTGTCAAAATCAAGAAGGGGTGGGGGGCGATCTGTTGCTGTCCCACCAAACCCCACGTCCATCAAACGTGACAACACACCCCCATAGTGTTATGATATCTTGAATACATCAAACACTAGGGAGCCCATTCACTCGCTTCCCAACAATCTGCGTGGAGCTTGTCTTCAGACCCTGCAACCAACGTTCGATGAGGCAAAGTACGTTCAGGTTTGAAACCATATCCGAAATGGGTACTCGCTCGCTCGACACACCTTTCATTTCATTCAATCTCATAAATAATGCATTCATTTGGTGGCATGTGAAGGGGTTAAGGTCTGGTTTACAGCTTAAGGATTTCATCACGCATCACTTCATTCCAGGCCTCCAGACAGGGTTCGAGTCTCAGGGTGGTAGCTTAGGGAGAAAACCTCCTCAACGCACCCAGTCTGAGTGTTTTTCCTACGTACTGTAGTGGTGGTTCAAGGTTATGTCCCTCTGGTGTCTAATTAGGTCGCTATTTTGGGCCTCCACACATACTGTCAACACTTTTGGGGGATTGGGCTACAAATGCGGGCTTGCTTCTGAGGTTTTCTAAATATTTTTCAGACTCATGTCAACCCTTCCAATGTGTTGGTTGAGTATGAGAAGGAAACAACCAAGTTAGTTGTGTCGGACAGTTCAAACTTTTTCTAATTCACAAGTCTTGGAAGGTGACCAAGTCTAGTCATGCAAGTTTGCAGTCTTCTCCATTGGGCAAAAGTTTTTCCTTATCATTATCTTTGTTTTTGCATGATCTGTTGTATTTGGACATGGGGAAGGCGAAGGACATCCCTCTAGGAAAGGGCATTCATGCTCTCTTGAAGCCATTGGGAGTACTCTTGGTGTTGGGGAGCTTCAGATCTTCTCCCAAGGTAGAGCCAACTCTCATTGGCAGCTCACATCACAGACCCAATTTTTCAGTGAATTTCTGCTCCAGGTCTGCAAGATTCACAGTCCAATTTGAATCCTTAATAGCTCCAAAGCAAGGCACCATGCTGCATCAATGTACCCATGTCTGTCGAGGAACTGCTTATTGTTAGGAACGTGGGCGTACCAGAGCCCAGTTGTATTTTGCATGATCTGTTGTATTTGGACATGGGGAAGGCGAAGGACATCCCTCTAGGAAAGGGCATTCATGCTCTCTTGAAGGCATTGGGAGTACTCTTGGTGTTGGGGAGCTTCAGATCTTCTCCCAAGGTAGAGCCAACTCTCATTGGCAGCTCACATCACAGACCCAATTTCTCAGTGAATTTCTGCTCCAGGTCTGCAAGATTCACAGTCCAATTTGAATCCTTAATAGCTCCAAAGCAAGGCACCATGCTGCATCAATGTACCCATGTCTGTCGAGGAACTGCTTATTGTTAGGAACGTGGGCGTACCAGAGCCCAGTTGAGGGCTAAAAGCTCTACATCTAGGTTTAAACTTTATAAAACTCACTCCACAACCAGTGCAAGAGGAACTATCTCTGGTTGAGAGGGAATTGGCAGATGAGCGTCGCACCCTTATTGACACTAAAGTGTTGGTAGAGGCTGCTGCTTGTGTTCCTGATGTCGGTCACACTTGTGAAAGATGTAATCTATACATGTACACCGTGGATATCTAACAACACCTCAAATTTCTTCTAGGCAAAGTGCTGATAGACATAAATGAATGCAGAGAGGACATTCTTCTCTCTATCGCGTGCAAAGGCAACTGGCAGTAATAGATCGAAGGCTAGGAGAAACTGAAAAACACATGGGCATCCTGTTGAAGGTGTAACTAGGTTTGACCTTCATAATGTATGATATTGTAAAGAGTAAAAAAAAAATATTTGAGATTTGAAAGACAAATAATTTTTTTTTTGTACATTTTTGGTCAAATCCCAACTGCCAAGTCGGCCCTCCAGATGACAAGTCGAGTCTTGAAAGGCACCTTTTCGAACATGGAAACAACTATGTATTGGCATCTATTTTCCACCATTTGGCATGCAATTTGGTACTCTTTTGTGGACAAGTAATTCTGGTATCTTTCGAGGCTATACGAGCTTCCTAAGGCTATACTTCGCGGTGATGATGCAAATTTCCTAAGGATATACTTCTCTATAATGATGTGAATTTCTTGAAGATATAACTCTTTGCGATGATGCGAGTTTTATAAGGTAGATATTCCTACGTTGATGTGAGTTTCAAAGGTACGTTTTCCTATGATGATGCGAGTATTCAGAGGTACATTCTCCTATGACAATGCGAGTTTCAGAGAAATCCTAAAGACATATTTATAGACAGTCTTATATATAGTATTATGGATAGATATGCAGAGGGCTAACTTGGCACTTGGGTAATCATTCTACTGGTCAGTTTATCTATGACTTGGATTTCTCTTGTTGACTAAGATTCTATAAGGAAAGGATTGCTGGGTTTTCCCCTTGTGGGTTTTGCCCTGGCCGCGGGCCTAATTTCTGATGTTTCTTGTCTTTTTGTGCATTGTACTTGTATAATTGCTTGATGACCTAATTGAATGAAGTAAATGCTAAATGAAAATCACATGTGACAGTCACAATTAATTATCTCGATTAGACATTCTAGATTGCACTTGAATTTCAACTCATCCCTCCTAAACCAATTTGCTCTCATGGCACGAACAAGGAGACCATCCAAGTTGAAGCCACCGATGCAGATAACTCTCTTAATTGTCTCTTAGTTTCTTTAGTTTTATATTATGCAACGATTTTGTAACTATTACTTTGTAATAGACCCAAGAGGCCCAACTATTTATTTTAGCTTTTTGGACACAAAAGATAGGATTAGTCTTTTGTCTAGTGCTCTTTTGAAGAGACTGAAATTGTGCATCTGGTCTAGCCTTCCCAACGACTGACTACATTAGACCAGAAATTGAAATGTAATCTTTTGTTGGAGATTTCCGGAAGCGAACTGTGTTACTGTTTTGGTTTGTCCAACATTTCAAATGGTTACTCCTTCCATCATCAGGGACCAAAGAGCTAATGTGGTGAGTAAATGAGGGCTGAAGAGCCAATTTATAGGATAACTAGGATTAAGTGTTCGTTGGATTAAAGTGTGGATAGGAATTTTGGTCAAGGTAAAAAATTATAAAGAATATAAAATAATTTGATAAGGGAAACATACACGTAATCCCTTATAAAATTATATTAATAATTTTTATAATTTTTGACCTTGACCAAAATTCCTATCCACACTTTAATCCAACAGACACTAAATCCTAGTTATCCTATAAAATGGCTGTTCAACACTCGTTTACTCACAATAGCTCTTTGGTCCTTGATGACGGATGGAGTAACCATTTGAAATGTTGGTTAGACCAAAACCATTACACAGTTCGCTTCCATAAGGCCAACGATATGAATAATTGTGGAAGCCTCCAATCACTTGTGTAATCTTTTGTTCACATGCAATACAAAAGTTTTACTTACAAAAAAAAGGTCATGTATCTTCTAAAAGACAATACTCTTCAAGAAAGGGCACTCCCGCCTATATATATATATATATAGACACACACACACACATGGCCCTCATTTATAAATCATATCTTCAATTCATAGTCACACATTTATATATAATTTTATTTATCCTTAATGGATTACTTTATTTATTTATTTATTTTTCCGAGGAAATATCCATGCAGATCCACTAGAAGGGATCACTTACCACCGACTTATTAGCAGAGCCTAACTCCGAGGGTGTCGAGGAGAATTGATCCCGTGACCTCCCATTAGCGAGGTGATTTAGCGATGAGAACTCGACCAATTGAGCTAATCCTTAGGGCTTCTTAATGGATTACTTTATATTCCAAGTGTTTTGGATACTTTATTGGTGAGCCATGTTTGGTTATCACATTTGGTATTAGAGCATCATTCCGATCCTGACCTTTGGGCACAACCCTTGTATTAGAATTTGTTTTTCTTGGATTTTGGCTATCATTACTCTTTTTGTTAGGGTTTCTCTAAATCTTTGGGTTTTATCACAAAATCGACCCTTGACTGCTCATAGTTTAGAATTTTTATTAAAAAAAGAATTGAAGAAAAAACTCATTTGGTTGCCCCACCATAAAAACAATAATGAACAAAAGGAAAAATAATAGAATAAATTCAAGGGCATGCAACCGCTTGTTCCCATATGATCCACCATACTCATCGTATTTGCTGCCACCCTCCAATGTGGTATAATCAGTTCATAACTACCATTCCCACATGGTTATTTATACAATTTTGGACAATTCTGAGTTATTGTAGCCTCAATTATGTAGTATAACCCACTGTACAATTTCGTGTAGTTGTTATATTATAGCGCGCTACCACAATTAAATTAGTTTCCTATTCATAAAATTTACGATTGGTGTAATCAACCATGAAGTCATACGGTCCATCTGTTGTATGATTCTATTAAGTGCACTAAAAAAATCATTTCGTACATGGTCAATATCAATGAGTTAATCAAAAAAATTCCATCAATTTAAAACTAGCTATCAAACCATACGCTATACCTGTTGCAACGACCTTCACATAGCTGTCACACTGTACAAATCTTTGGAATTCATAAATAGTCACACTTGTACAATTGCATGGACATGTTTGTACAACATTGTGATTTATTTGTGTAGTGGAAAATTGTGATTAAAGGAATTCCATATGATTTTCTTGCACATCCATGGTAGCAAGCACCCTCTATCAATGATTATGGGATAGTACAAACATCGTTTCAAAAAATCGTGATTGTTTTGTACTGGTCATTTACAGTTGGTTACCCATCATATATTGGAGCCTAATATTAGCATAATATAATGTTAAAGAGATACATTTTAAGCTTAAAAAAGATAAAATAAACCCTTTTGTGTAAGAAGGGGATATTTAACAATTTATTTTTAAGGTGGGGTATTTCATAAAGGTGCAAAGGAAGTAAAAAGGTTAAAAGTATATAATTATATTGTGGAATGAAATCATTAAAGTATCAAAGTGTAAGGAAAAATACAATATTATTATATTCTAGTGACACTTTTACTTTCCATGTACCCACTAATAATAAAAGAGGGGAGTTAAAGAACACGAAGTTCAACAAAACAAGGTGTCACAACATAAATATAAAGATCTCAAGGATATGTTTTACAAGGAATCCACATTAAAGGACGATGAAATTTCTCTCCCAAGGGACCATAGTCAAAGTTTACTTGTGTAGGTCGAGAAAACAAAGGATACGAAGCAATATACTAAAAAGTTGGAACAAGAAAATGAAGATCTTGAGAAAGAATTTAAGAAGAATCTATCACAAAAAGAAGAGGAAAATATGCGGTTAAAAAACCTTAATCAAAATTTATGAGAAAAATTCAGCAGTTTAAAAGATTATTATAAAGACACTAAGATAAAGTTAACAATTCAGAAAATGAAGAACTTGGACGCCTAAAGAATCATAATCAAAACCTACTCACGCAAATTAAGAAGCTCAAGAATGATAAAAAAATACTGGAAAACAAATTAGATCAATTTATCCAATTAGAAGCATCAAAGTCTTCGGAAGTGAAAATCCAAGTCGAAGAGAAGGGATCAAATATAGATCCGATTAATATCACGACTCAGAAAGATGCCAATTCAATTGAAGACAAAACATACTCGAACGTTGCAATATATAGGAAATAAATTCTAGGTAAAGATTCAACGATCAACCAAGCAACTTCAGTGCTGGAAGAAAATCATATACTTGAAGTAAACCAAGAAAATGTTACTAGCATGATAAGGGAAAGTCATATTACAGTAACTCCTTATTGACATCCAAATCATAGGAGTAGACATCTTAACTAGTCAAAGAATCAATATCACTCATGATAGAAACAATTAAATTATATTATGAAAAATATTGATGCTAGTGCAATTAAATTTTATAATAACAATTCACCCATGTATCAAATAAGTACAAAGTTCCATAAAAGATTGAATTGGGATGGTTAGATAATTTTTTAGTTCGACAATTTTAATCAACACTTAGAAGCTCATATTGTCAACCATGACATCATCAAGAACAAAGAACCATTCGACGACATTAAGAGCCAAAGGAAAAAGTAAATCCTTTTGATAAATATGCTTTGAAGACAAAGCATTTTTAAAGGGGAAATGCGATGTAATGGATGTAAAATATAAATATTATTAATTATAAATAATTAATAAGTGATAATTAGTAATAATGAAAGGTAATATATCTTATAACACGACTCTATATGAAAGGGCACTCCCAACTAGGTATATATACAGGGTTCTTATTTGTAAATCATATCATCAATTCATAATCATTCAGTTATATATTTTTCTGTGGTTCACAGACCCCAGAGATCGGTGACCACCACGTCTACGGAATATTTGTACCAAGCATATCCACCCAAAGGGATCATTTCTTGTCGTCTCAACCACAGAGCCTGACCTTGAGGGCGTCGAGAGAATTGAACATGTGATATCTCAATAGCAAATGTGGTTTTAACTATAGGGACTCGACCAATTGAGCTAAACCCTCAGAGCTATCATTCATTTATATAATATTATTTATCCTCAATGGATTACTTTATATTTGAATTGTTTTGGATACTTTATTGATGAGCCATTTTGGTTATCACAGTCTGAGGGTGAGGTGGACGAGTTAATTGTTGTTGCCGTATTGGTTTACTATGTAAAAATATGCAAAAAATACTTGTAGCCAACGATAAAATCAATAAATATATCAGTATGACTAGTCAAAATGAGTGTATTTAAAATATGCTAACCAAATATGAAATTATTTCAGTGATTAGAGTATTGGTTAGAGGGGTTCTAATGTTAATTTGTTTGCTATCCTGTGACTGTAGGCTGTAAAAGTCTACAAAAAAATGTAGGGACAACCTATTCCCCTTGAAATGATCGCCCAAGTAGTGCCAGAGCACTCTAGATGTAAGATTTGGGGGGGTTAGTGAGGCTAGGAGGTGCTAGATTGGCACTCTAGAATCACTCTAAAGCCTTTAACAAATAACGATTGCAATTTCTTGCAAAATGGAAATTGAATTTGTGAGGTCTGGGATCAAATACAGGTGCTATCTAAAATACGCAGCAAAATATTTAGTTATGCAACAAATGGAAATAATGACTTTTAGACTAAAAAAATGAAAGATAGGCGGTATATTAATTATAGAGTCTAATTACAAAGTTCCAAAATAAAGTACCTATTTGTAAGGTTCTTGGAACATTGAAATCTCGAGATGTCTCTAATGTTACAACAAGGAAAAAGTGCAACTTTGCAACAGACCTCAATTATATCGGGAAAATATGTGGGAAGGAAGCATGACTAGCTTTTAATGATAAAACTCATAAAAATCAGCTAGTAGATTATCACATAGAAAATAAAATATTTTTACTTTTGAAATATATAAACTTGTTG
The DNA here is from genome assembly GCA_034641835.2 of Pinus albicaulis. Lineage (NCBI taxonomy): Eukaryota > Viridiplantae > Streptophyta > Pinopsida > Pinales > Pinaceae > Pinus > Pinus albicaulis. The sequence continues at coordinate 122,158,106 of CM076581.1, read as the reverse complement.
TAATAGATGTATTACCTTGTAGGAAAACAAATTACTACAAGATGCCAAGTTCTAAAACACACTTGCACTAAGTGACCTTGGACTTTGATAGTGAGGTCGTTGCGTGAAAGAAAACTACCCCCACCTTTGTCTTAAAATCTCCGCACATCTTAGATCCAACTAAGAGTGGCTCCTCGTGTGGCGTCTCCTACTTTTGGATCAATTGTGTAATGGATATGAACCCTTCTTTTAGTTGAAGCTACCTTGTAAGTTTGGTCCAACATTTTGTTTGAGTTACCCACCGTAACAAAGAGATAAAGTGGTCTTATCGCCTAGTCTACCTCCTCTATGTGGCTATGTAGCCTCTCAATAGGTTATTGCTCAAGTGATGTGTAATCTTACTTAGTGTGAATTATTTTAGATTATACCATGGTTACAACAATACCCAGGAAAATATAATATAGTAAAAGCCAACCCACACAACATATGCATAATAGTTTGCAAAAAAGGTTCTTTATTATGGTATATGATCTCGCAAAACAACAACATAATCATCTAGAGGAGAGTTTTCCTTTTATAATTTTATTCTAATGGCTAGATAACAACTAGTTAACGACTAGTTGACTATTCCTCTAGGAAAATTATTTACTTGTCATCCACGCATGTTAGAGACCAAGTAATTATCTGGAAATATTACAATTACAAGATTGATTTGTCCACAAGGGGGTTGATTTGACTCAAGATGACCAAGGAAACTCAATGTTCCCTTTGTTATCTCCTCGGAAGTCAAAAGAAAATGAATAGTAGTCCCAATATGTCTAATGAATAGTTAGAAGTGCCCCACTCAACAATTAGTAGGTGGTTTAACTTGGTCCATGAAGCAAATCGACTTAGTTGAAGAAGAACTTGGTTTGGTTGAGGAATTTGTTGACTTTCCAACAACTAACTTTTGTCCACTAATAACATCGTGTTCCATAACATCCGAGCGTTCCTCTTGACCTTTAAAACGAATAGTTGAAAGCCCCAACGACTAGTTGTCTTGACTTTAAATGGCTAGTACAACTTGACCTTGGGGCCCTTTCTGAATCTCCAATGCCTTGAGGCTTTGGAGCCGAGACTAGGGTTATGTTCCTCTCTTTACGTAGGTCACTTTCGAGTAATGCTTGTCCAAACTTTTCCAACTCTTCCATTGTTTTGCCTCTTGGAAACCTATTATACTTGTTGACCAACTTTGACCACCAATAACTTGACAATGCCTTCATTGCTTTGGGAGAATTCAATGTAGCATGTAATCTCCTCATCAAACTCAACATTTTAGGACCAAGTTGAGTTTTTGACTTTCGAGATCACTTGCATCGAAATGTGAATTGCCTCGAGAAATATGAAAAGTTGACTTTGTGAGATTGCCATGTTGAGAACTATCTGAGGGATACTGCACCAAGGCCAAGGCCAAGGCCAAGGCCACACACAGATTCTGTAGACACATAACCATATGAAATGACTTAGGTCGTCCTCCAAATTATCGTCCTCGGGGTTGTTGTCCCAAACTTTATATGATAGATCCTCATAAGCCCGATCACAATAATGACTCAACAACCTCAAGTTGTAGTGCACATAAACCAAGCTTTTTGCTCAGTTTTCATTGAGTCTGTTTCTTCTCACATTATGGATGAAGCATTAGGTGCTCCATCACCTCTCTGTAGAAGAAGTATTTACAACCTGTGAGAGAACTTTTTTTTTCAATTTTGGCAAAAGTCCTATGCCACCATATGCTTCCCACCATGTGAGAGCATCAAATTTGTCTCTATCTTCCATTGCATGCAAAGAACCAAACAAACCAGTGCAACTGAAGTATTTGCCTAATTCAAGGTTTAGATTAGCACACTCCTCCCTGTCAGGGACCAACTTGTCTAATGCTTTCATGTATCCCTCTTGTACCTCTGGATCTGTATGAGGTTTGATCCTAACCCCACCCCTAGGTGCAGGTTGGTCCAACCAGGTATTTTGGCATAAGGATATACATCAAGGTATGTAGTGGAACATTAAGTTTATTCCATTGTGCACACACACAATTGTGAATCATTGAATACAAGTTGGGATCATTTTCCTTAAAAACATATTTTATTTGCCCCAACATGTTATCCATTTGCTCATACACCTCCCCAATCACTGGTTTATCTGTACCTGCAAAGCGAATCATGCTATAAATGGGCTTGGTGAAATTCAAAATTTCCCTCACACATGCCCAAAACAGACCATCAAGAGTGGTCTCCTCCACCTATTCAAAACCTTGCCTGTCAATTGATGTTGTTGCCCTATCCTTTAATACCTGCCAATGTGGACTTGATACCATGCTAGCCAATGACTCTCTTACCTTCAAAAGGCGCCTAGAGGTGAGGTAGTAGCTAGCAAATCTAGTCTTTGCAATCTTCAACAACTCCAATCTTGAGTGACTGCGGAAAAGCCCATGGGTATTGCTATGATTTGTAATAAATCTTATCATTTTTTTGTCTCTCTTGTACAATTCACAAATCCATTTGTATTGAGGTTGTTTGTTTTTAATTATATCATGCATCAAAAGGTTCATTGTGTGAACTAAACACCCAAACCAAAATATGTTGGGGTATTTATCCTCACTAATTGCTCCTGCTGCCTTACAATTAGCAGCATTATCAATGATGGCTTGGACGATATTGTATGGCCTAGTACGTTCAGTTGTATCAAATAATGGTTCTCCAATGTTGATGCCGGTCTTGAACTTATCTGAGTAATCTTATGATGAAAGGAAGATTGCACCACTAACAGACACATCAAGAACACTTATCAACGACTTGCCTTTTACATTTGTCCATGCATTAGATACAATGGACACCCCATGCTCATTCCAAGAACTTGTCATTCTACTCAAAGAATGAGTTATTTTTTCTTTTTCATGATCAAGTCCCACAGTTCTAGCCTTGTCATACCCAGGGCTCGTGTATCCTTTGGGGGCATCATTAATGGTAGAAACCATTTCATGCCAATAAGCTGAGCAAAGAATATTGAATGGTACCCCACATGCATAGAGAAACCGGAATATTTTTGAATCCACATCATTCCTAGACCCTTCGTCAAGGAAATATGATATGGTTCTACGCCTTAAAGAGATGCTTGCTCCTATGTCAGCTGTGCTTCCATATCCACTGCAATGGGTGGAAGTTGATGGACTTCTTTGTGCATAATGTGATGGTGGATAGGATTCTAAGAAACCCTTAGATCTTTTAGATTTGTATTGGGCTTCCTCTTCTTCTCTTATGTATTTGACTCTATCTGTTATTGACACACTTACACAAGTTTTGATTCCTACATTTTTATGTCCATCCCATGGCCTTTTCCCACAAAGGCGTCTTCTGGCACAGGTGTATGATCTTGTGTATTGTGTATTGCAATGGGGGAAAAAAATTTAGTGGTTCCACCCCGATTCCTTGCTTCAGGCCTAGTAACATATTTCCACGAACCACAATGGTGTTTGGTGAATTTTAGTTGGTGTCACTGTGGTCTCATTATCTCCACTCTCCCCTTCATCCTCACCAAGGTTACTGATCTTTTTATAAGCTAGTAGTCCCGTTCAAAGATAGCTTCAAGGGTTACTGATCTTTGGGTCAGTAACGAGACAAATCCTCCTCACACCTGATCAAGGAACCACCACCACCTACCTGTATAAATAAGTTACATATAGAGAGATTAGGGTGTTTGATTGTTGAGTGACTTCTAGATTCAGGCGTTTTGTTAGGGTTCGTGCCCTTTGGTTATTAGTTTCTTCGTTCCTTGTTGCTATCTTGGTTCCCTGGGTCTGATCGTATTGGTACGAGTCTATGGGGCCGCTCGAGCTCCATCCAATGTTCTAGATTCTATCCTGGGTACGACATATCTGGCTCTGGCTAGTTGTATTCGTATCTGTGTCTGGCATCATAACCGTTCTGTTCTAGGGGCCTCGTATTGAGTGGCTCTGGTTGAAATTTTGGGTATTCTGTCCTTCTTTCCTTCAGGTTTGGGTACGAGTATTGGGATAAAGGTACTGGGAGTTGTTAGTTTGACTTCTAGTGCGGGTTATTGAGGTTGCTGTGCGAGTAGTTTGTGCTGGCAGTGAGGGGTGGCGTCTGTGCTCGTGGTGGGTGCTTTTTACGTCTGGATGTGGTTTTGGAGCGAATAATTTGTTTATGTTCCTGAAGATACAATTGGGGCGACTATGGATAATATCCTGTGCCGGTCTCGTCCACGCCTAACGACAAAGAGTGGACTTAACTGACGTGGAGTATTACACAGAGCTAGCGCTCTCCACGGTGGAAGCTCGCTGTTGGCTGGCTTCCGCTCTCCAGAAGAGGGATTGTAGTTCACGTAGTTATAGATGAAATCCACTATAACCCACTTCTTCATCCACCTCTTCTTGAATAACTCTCTTTCTTCTACTCTTCAACACCATAATAACAAGAAAAGGAACCAACAAGAAGAAAATGCCTAGCCATATAGCCATGATGTTTCAAGTTTTTAGCTTGCAAAAAAATGGAGGAATGCCAAATGGGAATGGGAAAGAGAGAATAAAACATTTTCAATTTTTCATTTCTCAAAAATTTAAACAAAAATCTAGATTAGACTCTAGAGTGTAGATCCTACCTCTTTCGCCTTCAATCCCAAGCTCTAATATCCCTTGCAAACTCCTCTCTCTTGCTCTCTCCAAGCTCCAAGCTCCTTGCTCTCTCTTGCTCTCTCCAAGCTCTCCTTTCCCTTGCTCTCTCTTGCTCACAAATTGAGAATGATGATAATGAGGGAGAGGGACGGCTTTTATCTTCTCTCCTCCCCCTCCCCTCTTTCCCTCCAAAAAAATCGGCATTGCTCTCCCTTCTTTGCACGGCTGGCAAGCGGGAGCACTTTTGCTGAGGGATGAGTGCTCGGGAGTGAATGCTCCCCGAGAGCTCCCTCAACAAAATCGCTCTCGGAGCGTATTTTTTGGAAAATTAAGTTACCATATAAATCAGAAAACATCGGCTACACCAAAAATCGTGATTTCGAGATAAAATCTGGATGTTATCGAGATGTTCGCAACTTGGTACAAACACAAATCCGATCATCAATATACTTTCAAATACATATTCAAAACAAACCTTAGGGGTTTCGATGTTGCCCTTCAACTAATCTTAATGGGTCTATCAGTTGAATCTTTCTGAGAAGATTCCTTTCCCCACTTCACATGTAGTAACATTTATTCCCGCATATATTCTCCCATTAAGACTTATGTTGTGCCCTCCCTCTTAACTAGGGAAAGTTATGTTGTGCCCTTCCTCTTAACTGTTGAGAAATCTAGGGCATTTGCATCAGGGGATTTCTCTTTATTAGTTACTGCTTGTGGATTGATTTTTACTTATTCAGATTACGATCTTCTTCATGTTAAGTTATTAGTGTTATTCTTCATCAAACAATATCCAATGCATGAACATAAAGTAGACAAGAGACACAACATTTAGGTTATGAGCCAGGGCCAAAACCTCTTCCTCTTTGAGAGGAAAACCAACACAAAATTCTTCTTATAGAGATTCCAATTGATGAATACCAAGACCAAGACCCTTGACCTAGTAGCTACTCCAAGACCAAGACGCACGTTCTCTTTGACAGTCCTCTTCTTCCACTGAGGTCTTCACTGTTGTCTTAACACCGAGATCTTCACCACTGCTCTAACATTATATACCGACCATCAAAGAGATCCAAACTGTTCCATTAATATTTTGCTAGCCCTTCAATACTTCTTGTTGTCTTTGTGATCTGATCATAAGAGGGATCTGAATTCCCATCTTTAATTTGTCACCCCATACTATCTTTTGTATGTAATTGCCCATCCAAACTGTGTTAGACATTGATTGGAGCAGCATCGGATACATGGAGCACTGAGACAACACCGAGACCTTGTAGCATACCTAGATAACACTAAACTGAGACAACATACCATCATAACACCAAACTAAATGCCACTGCAATTACACATAGCTTGTGATCACCTTCCAAGAATCATAGAGATTCCGACCTGTACTAACCCATCTGAAACAGAGATGTACGAACTGTATGCTGTCTGACCCATCCGAAAATCTCAGAGGTATATTTCTGAAATTCTGTCTCTGTGGACTGAGCCGAGGTTCCTTTATATAATTGATGGTCCATCAATTAAGCCGACCTGACATCTCGAATAGATGTGTCCATATAAGTAGAGCCGACATGACTTTTATATGCATAGTTAAGGCCGACATCAAGAGGAGAGCAGTGTTTGTCTTTGGAGGGCTAATAAGACTTTTACTATGACTCATATACAATGACATAGGCTCAAGAAGAGCTCTTCATTCATGACATTAATTCTTTGACTCTAAATGACAAACCTAATGCTCTCAAATGGGAGCCATCTATAACTAAATCACTTGCTCATGAAACCCATGAACCAAGGCTTACAAAAATACTTTTATTACATCATTTATACAAGTCACGATTACATGTCATTATGAAGACCGGACCTAGTTACTTTTCAACATTCCCTCTTAACTAGATAGGTATTCATAATGGTACTTGGTCATTCTCAATTTGAAGAATTTCTCATAAGAAGAATCAGATTGGTAACCCATTTGTATAGCATCATAGCAACCAACATTGTCACATAGCAAGGCCCTGACTAACAACTCCATCTCTCCACAAGATCTTGAGCCCGAATGCTGGTGAGACTAATGATTAATAGACACCTTCATCATTGTCTCTCTTGGAACATACCCCACCTGGGTTCTCCTAGAGTATGTGAAGGACTATTCTTTTCTTAGATTCCAGTCTTCAAAGAATATCGGTCCTTCCACGACTACTCTTATCTTGGATGCCCTAATTCATCCTCAAAGAGTATCAGATGCCAAATTATTACCCAATCCTCCATTCTGTCTTCCCAGGTGAAGACCAGAATGATGTGTCTATATCTTCCCCTCAATTAGGGATGACATGTACTCATTCCTAAGTTTCCTCTTGGCTTAGGAATTTCCAAGTTTCTACCAAGTAAGAAACTTGTTTCCAGGCTCCCTCTTAACAAAGGACCTGCAACAACTCTTCAGGAAATAATGGGACATCAATTTCTCTGAAGAACTCCTTCCTCCGATGTCATAATTTTCTTCTTTGATATGGAGTCTTCATTCTTTGGGATCTCTTCATAGGGTACAAACCATCCATCACTTTCATCCATGAGTCATGTCATCATTCCTTTAATCAGAAAGTGATCCATTATTATTCATCCGGCTTTGCTTCATGTCATGCTGCTTTCTTCATGCCATATATATTCAAGGATCTTTCATCCCGCCACATGGTTATCAACGGTGGAAGACATGTACTTCCTTTGGCAACCCTACATAAGCCCATCCAGTCATTGTTCAAAATAAAGAAGAACACTTAAATCAAAATTACCTTTGTGATGGTCTTTCATCATGACCTCTTCCTATAGGTATCAATATTTGGCATAGATGTTGACATATCCCCCAAAGATATCCACTGTCAAGGGTCTCTATCTTTTTCAGACTTCTATCAGAGTCTTCACATCTTTCCGGGAGATTTCCTAGTCAAGTCTTCTTGGTCTTCTTGGATGTTGATTGTCTTTACCATGGTTGCATATCCAATGATATCTTCCTTACTTTCGTCACACATTTCACTCCCAGGAGCTTTCAATCAGAGTCCCTTGATTGTAGTCAACCACCTCATACTAGATATGAGGACATATTGATTTCATCTAGTGTGACCTATATGTCTTCTTGCATCCTTTCAAAGGAGGAGATCCTTTTCCTTTGATCATGCTTCTCAAGATAGAAGTAGTGATCCATGTTACCTGCAACCATATGACATAAGATTATAATATTAAATACAAGCATATATACCTCATTTACCTTCACGTCATCTAAGCTTTTTTTAACAACTTCGTTGATTGAAAAAACCTTCAACCCCTTGATTTGCTTCATCTCTAATGTCATCATAACATCATCCCATGAATTCCACAAGTTGGAGTTCTTGATGAGACACTTGCTTCCTCTCTAGATTGGTGAACCCTTCGATGAGGATTCCATTAGAGAATCTCGAGGATCTTGTATATCCTTATCCGGCAGATGTTTCCTTTTGATGTATGACGAGCCTTGTCTTGGATGACTTCCTTTCCTTCAATTTCCAATGAGGTTCCTGTGAAAATTCGTATTGCCCGGAATCCTACTGCATCAATTGATGGAAAGTATTCTATTTGTTATTACTTAACAAATTATTTACTATGTTCTACAAGCAAATTTTGAAATCCATACACCACAACCTTCACAAATAAAACTGCGGAAGAAAAAACAAGTGCAGAAACAAGATTTGAGCAATAGAAAATCATAGACACATCTGACACTGTTGTTTTTGGACTAATGTCCCTGGAAAAACCCAATGCAGGAAAACCGGTGCAACAGCTGAGGGTTTATATATTATGCAGTAAATTCTGAGTACAAATCTATGATTGATGAAATTTTCAAATCATGCAGAGAAACTAACAAGTAAAATCTTGTGAGACAAACCTCAGTCTTCCTCGGGAACCCGACACTGATCAACTCCCAAAACAAGCTGCTCTGCGTTGCCTCTGTGCAGTGACTGCGTCACTCTGCATAGTCTCTGCGTCACAACTGTGGCTAACCTCTGTCTCTGCACTGGTCTCTCTGCTAGTTGGAAATGCATAGTCTCTGCATCACAACTGTGGCTACCCTCTGTCTCTGCACTGGTCTCTCTGCTAGTTGGAAATTGGGGCCTTCTGGCCTCCAGAAACTCTCTCCTGGATCTGGCATTGACCCAACCCTGCCTTCTCAACTGAAAACAAAATCCCTCTTAGGCTCTGCGCAGTGCCTGCGTAGCCTCTGCATCACTGGCTCTGCACTGCCTCTGTGGCTTCTACTGTCTCCTCTGCTATGCACTCTCCGGCTCAGGAAAATCTTCCAACCAGAATTACTGCTCCTCTCTGCAAAGAATCTCTCAATCGGTCTTCTCCCTAAGCCCTGCTCACTAAACAATTTTGATCTCTTGATCCTCTAGCTCTCTCGATGTGTATTCCAAATGACCCTTCAAGTCCTTATAATCATTTTGTTGAAACTTCAACGGTCGAGATTAAATCTCTAATCAACTGCTAAGATTAACTTTTGACTTGATCAACGCCTTTTCTAGAACATTCACACTTTGTTTTATTAATACCAATGTTCCACCAAGTGGCCCTTCAATACTTCTTGTTGTCTCTGTGATCTGATGATAAGAGGGATCTGAATTCCCATCTTTAGTTAGTAACAACATACTATCTTTTGTATGTAACTGCCCATCCAAACTGTGATAGGCATTGACTGGAGCAACATCGAATACATGGAGCACTGAGACAACACTGAGACCTTGTAGCATATTGAGATAGCACTGAATCGAGACAACATACCATCACAACACTGAACTACTGTGCCACTGCAATTACACCGAGCCTGTGATCACCTTCCGAGAATCACATAGATTCTGACTTGTATTAACCCATCAGAAACAGAGATGTCTTAACTGTATGTTGTCTAACCCATCCGAAAATTTTAGAGGTATATTTCCAAAATTCTGTCTCTGTGGACTGAGTCGAGGTTCCTTTATATAGATGATGGTCCATCAATTAAGCCGACCTGACATCTCGAATAGATGTGTCCATATAAGTTGAGTCGACATGACTTTTATATCCATAGTTGAGGCTGACACAAGAGGAGAGCAGTGCTTGTCTATGGAGGGCTAATAAGACTTGTACATTGACTCATATATAATGACATAGGCTCAAGAAGAGCTCTTCATTCATGACATTAATTCTTTGACTCCAAATGACAAACCCAATACTTTCAAATGGGAGTCATCTATAATAAAATCACTTGCTCATGAAATCCATGAAGCAAGGCTTACAAAATTACTTTTATTACATCATTTATACAAGTCACAATTACATGTCATTATGAAGACCGAACCTAGTTACTTTTCAACATTAACTAAGGAGAGTTCTTTTTTCCAGGCTTCCTCTTAATGTTGGGAGATTAACTTCTTCCTTTGGAGAATCTTTCATGGCTTCCGTTCTTCTCATCATGCTGACCATATCAACTTATTCTTATGCACTTCTTCACCAATATGATGTGCCTGCATAACTTAGACAACAAGCACAACCAATTCTGTAGAAGCATGAAGTTAGTCATATCAAAAACTTTATAGTAGCAGAAGCATTTAGATTTTTCATAATCAACAAGAGTCTATACTTCTATACTTCAAACATCTAGCCATTTTTGATACAAAACCTAAATCACATCACTTCAATCAAGATGACAGAAGATTAGTTTTGTCATATAGCGATCCTTACAAATAAGTCAAAAGAAAAATATCTAATAACTTTCAGAAGCTATATGATAAACTATCTACTAGGGTTTTATGTAAACCCTAGGTTTTACTCAATCAAGGCCAATGCAACATGAATAGCTTTACTAGGTTTGATGTAAACCCTAGATTTCAATCAAAACAAACACATCATAAACAACTTCTACTAGGGTTTGATGTGAGCCCTAGATTTTCTCTCTATAAATTCTCAGTAAACATTATATAGATTCAGATAAATACACACTAGAGAATTTAGCTACTACTAGGGTTTAGTTGTGAACCCTAGACATTTCAATCATCATCCTAGAACTTCAAACTTTGGCTAGAGCTTGTTTCCAAACCCTAGAACTTATGACAATTAGAAATTGAGTCAACACCTATTTCTAGGAGATTACCATCATGCATAAGCAAACAATAATATATCAAACATACATCAACATAGACTAAGCTAGGGATTCAATCAAAGAAATATATACCTAGGATTTCATTCCTAGCACTTTTCATAACAAGGATTTTGCTTGTAGACCTAACCAAAACCTAGGGTTTCGGTTCATGTCAAAGCTAACCCTTATTCTATCAAGACTTCAAAGGTTCGAGATTTCGAACAACATCATTTCAACCCTAATTAGTTAGAGCTTCCATGATCATATCAAAATCCTAAACATGACATCATCAATATATCAATCAATATAGGAATTTCTTCATTAATAACCCTAAGTAGGTTTAGGGTTTCACACATTATCAACATACCCTTAGGTTAGGGTTTTCCCAAGAACCTTTTTTAGGGTTCTATTTATGCAAGCAATTTGAGGTATATAAGGTGGGTAGATCCATAAGATGATGAATCATCCCAAAGAAGAATATTTTAGGATTCAGTAGAGCTAGACACAACAATAGTTAGTAGTGTAGAGTGAATATACCAAAGAGAATAACAAGACTTCATAATCTAAGACATACCTTTGATACTTTGACAAACCTTTATGATTCCAATTCTTTGTCTAGTGAGAGCTTCTTTCTTAATCCTTGAGAGCTTCTCCTTCATTAGCATTCAATGGTTTAATTCGTAGACAAGGAAATAGAGGTAGATAGGTGATTAGTATTTAATATAATCAAAACTTTAAATAAGCATATGAAACTAAATTGAGAGGGAATGAGATACTCTTGAGGAGTTGTTGTGGGCTCCTTCCAAAGCTTTGAGGGAAACCTAAAAACTTATTAAACACGAAAAATGTCTTTCCAAAAAGATGTTAAACCTATAACTAAACATAAAATATACAAGTGAGATATTAAAGTTAGGAATAAGGGGCTTAGTAATGTAAGTCCCTTATGTCATTCTCTTTGGGATTGCCTTCTTGGGAGAGGATACTTCAGCCACATTTGTACGATCTCTATCTCTTTTCTTACTTCTAGGATTGTCGGGACACTCGCTTCTATAATGCCCCATTTTGAAACAATGATAGAATTCAATCTTGGACATATCAACCTTCTTCCTTGGCCCCTTCTTCTTGAAGTTTCTCTTGTGATGGGCAAGATAAGCATTTGAGACTTCTTCATTGTTGGTTACCATTGAGATTCTTAACTCTTCTTGACTGTAGGCTATCCATAGTTCCTCAAAGGAAGGAAATGCACTCCAAGTAGGTGGTAGCCCTAGTATGGCTATCTGTCACCATTTCATCAATGGCAAGAAGGTCATCTCTTATGTGTGCTATCTTCACAAAGAAAGTGGATACAATTTCCTCCTTGGTCATCTTAGTAGTCCTTAGTTCATTTTTTAGTCTTGCCACTTTTCCAATATTCTTGATGGTGAATAGTTTTGACGAGGCATCATACATTTCCTGGGCATGATCAATGTTTGCTATGAAGGGGACAAGGTTGTCTTTTATGCCTTCAACCATCAAATTCATAGCCACTAATTCCAATTCTTTGAATTTTACCTTATCAACATCACTTGATTCTTCTGTGGGCTTCTTCACTTTTCCCTTTACCAAGTCTAAGACCTTGTTCTTTTCAAGGAGGAGGTCAATCCTCTTTTTCCAAGATTTATAGTTTGAAGCTCCTTCAAGCTTGTTCTCTCCCTTGATAGTGCTAGACATCGTCCTTGAAGGCAGTGAAGACTTCTTTCCTTAAAGAGTTTCCTTTAATGAACTTCTTATGTCTCCTTGATCAAATCCTTGAGACTGCCTTTTCCTTCTTTCTCCACCAAAGCTCTGAAACCATGTTAGAGAACCAGAAAGGCAAAAAGATTCTCTTATTCTTGATTATTTGCTTGTGATATTCTTTAGTTCTTCTTATGTTCTTTCTGCTTAGTTCATCTAGCAAATATCAAAGCAAAAGCACATAGATCAAGTACACCAGATGTAGGTCAACAATTAGGAAAAAACCCCACTCTCGGGGAAAACCCAGTCTGTAATTCTTCCTTAATAGTAATTCTCGAGACTCTAGACCTTGACTCAGACTTCCTCCACACCAAGTCAGCCTTCCTTTTGATCCTTCCTCAATCCGGAAGCAACAACAACACTAGCAACACTATGTAGAAGTTTCTTCGACCTAGAACGTTGACCTTGCTTCTGGAACTTTGATCTTGCTTCTAAGAGTTCGATTTTGACCCAACACAACTTCTGAAGGTAGCAACTTCCAACAGAATCTACTGCGACGTATTCTTCTCTTGGCAGCACAACTGGCAACAACTAATGCGGCAAATAACGAAGGACTTCGCTCTTCCAGACTATAGCACGTGAGAGAGAGAGAGTAGCACCAAAATTTCGATTTTCTTCAACCCCTTTAGCTTGCCCAAAACCACACTCCAATTGACCTCTTTCTTTCACTTCACACTTTTCCCTGATAGAGAATGATATTGAATTTTTGAGTGTGAGTGAGATGTCTCCAAATGAATTCGATCTCCCTATATTTATAGGCATCTGACGGGTTTGATTTACTGGACTTGAGGACGACTTGATCACTTGAAGGCTGACTTGATGTGGAGGCTCCATAAATCATATTTGACTCAATACTTGACCTAATTGCATGATTCAAAAGCCCAGGATGAGTCAATTTAAATCTGCAATGACACTATAAACTCATAATAAAACCTAGATGTCCTCAATGGGGATTTTGACCTAAAATAATATGACCCAAGCATGAAACCCATGCTTTAATAAATCATTTAATAATAATATAAAATTCTTTTCTTTATTCTTTTTGGCAAGTACAATAAATATTGAATCAAATACAATTTATGAAGACCGAACCTAGTTACAATCTTCAACAAAACCATGGGGTTTGGAATTTGGCAAACCAAAAATACTCCTTTGAAATTTGTTTAGGTTTGTTTAAGTTCAATTTATGTCTTCTCATGCTCTTCAACATTGGTTGGGGTTCACATTTGAGTTGAAATGAAGCGCTAAAAAAAAAATCATAATGGCAATGGGCATACAGTGGTAAGTTTGTAATGGTGATGGGAAGATGGTGGTCAGTTTGTAGTTTTGCGATGGTGGTCATCGTACCAGATTTCCTTCACCTAATGCGGGGGCGTAGGGGGTCATTATGCCTAATGATTCACAAGCCACCGATACACATGAAGAGTCGGCGAGTTGCGATACTGAAACTTTGCTTAACGCTAAGAGCCCTAGCCCTTTATCTTCTTACGAGTATACCCTTTCCAGCTAGAATTAGCGTTAGCCATAGCTTATATATTAACTATAAGATTATATATATATATATATATATATATATATATATATATATCAAAGTTGTGAACATCGCGATTTAATCGCGATGTTTTCAAAAAATCGCAATTTTTTCAACAAAACGATTAAATCGGCGCGATGTTTTCAAAAAATCACGATTTTTTCAACAAAACGATTAAATCGGCGATGTTTTGCACGATTTTTTGAAAAAATCTCTAATCGGGAAAAAATCGCCATTTTTTTGGTAAAAATCGTGGGCCCATCAAACAACAACCCTATAAGTTCAAAAATCGATTTTTTTTTTGTCATTTTTGCAGCCCTCTCATTTTCCTGACACACCCTGTTGGCAGTGAATGGTAATGTTAAATTCTTAAAGTATCATCCTTTTACTTAAATTTTTAACATTACCATGAAATGACTCAGGATGTTTAAGAGTGGTTTCGACCTCATTGGATTTCATATGGAGAAACTAGAGTTTTAGATTTCACTCAAAATTCAGCAGACTTAATGGTTTTCAGGGTTTCATGGTTTGGGGATTTGCATTGTTTCCATTTGATTCTATTATGTGTAAGGGTATGAGATTGGCATTTGATCAAGAGTATGAAGTCCTTTAAGAACTTTGATGTTGGTGGCATTGATTGTTGAACTTTGTTGATGTTGGTGGTATTGATTGTTGAACTCCCCTACTGTGGCCTTAACAAGAATGTACCCTTCACTCAAAGGAAAACAACTGGTTAGGCATGTTAATCTTTTTCTACCGCATTTTAAGGTTGAGGAGATGAGCCCTTCACTCAAACCAAAATCATTGGTTAGGCATGTTAAACTTTTTCAATTTCTATCATGTTATAAGGTTGAGCAATCCAAGTCTGAAGACTTTGAGCTAGATGATGTTTATGTATCTCTTGTTGATGATCCCATTTCTAGTAGCGATGAATCAATGATGAGTTTCATGAGGAGGAGGAGGAGGAGGTGACACCACCTACCCCTGCTATTGGTAGAGGACGTGGTCTGCCTCCTTTAGCTCCTGGTGCTTCAGGATCTGGAGCACAATAGAGTCCATTGCCAGCCCCGCCAGCGTCTTCGTCTAGAGGGAAAGCTGTTACATTTTCTCGCAAGAGGGGCAGAGGAAATCAGTAGTATAGGTTATTTGGTGCATTCCTTTGTATATAACATTATGACTCTATTTGGTGCATTCCTTTGTATATAACATTATGACTCATGATATGAGATACATTATTATATTTTTTGTTGATATTTTGAGGTTGAGTTGAGACTCAGGACTTAGTATTCAGGACATGATTCACAATTATGTGTGATGTAGCACTAGACATGATATTACACGTCTTATATATTAGTTTTTTTTTCATATTTATGTGTCAATGCATTTATTTTATGTTGTGGGTGCTTTAGATATTAAAAAAATTGAAAAAAAATGAATATTTTTGTATGTGCTGATTTTTTCCCGATTTTTACGATTTTTTCCGATTTTTTCCCCTCGCCGATTTAATCCCGATCGCGATGTTTGCAACATTGATATATATATATATATATTAAAAATATATTTAGGATAATTATATATTGTATTAAAATATGTGTAGGCATTAGTTAATAGATTATATAATTATTACACACACACACACAAACCTAATGATGAACCTTATTTGAACCTCATTGAGAAATTCAAATTCGAATCAAGTTTCATCATTGTCGAACTCTAATTTGAACCTGGACCATGTGACCTTGATCTAGAGGAATCAGCAACTGAGTTGATCTTGTACTCGCATGACATGGGGTCGATTCCAACTGCTACCATTATAACCTCTAGGTGGCTACATACTCCCCTTCCAGAGGTGAATAAATTGAGGGGTTTTAAACTTGGAATCTATCATTGCCATCACCAATTGAGCTGCCCCGTGGGGCTGGATCTTGGGGAATACATTATAAGTAATTGCAATGTCATGTTTTTTTGTTCAAGTGTTATTTCAATTTGGATTTTAGTTTATCCTAGTAGGTAAATACCCCTCCAAGAAAGCTTAATTACATTAAATTCTTTTTTCTTATTATCATGTGAAATATCTAACGTTTTGAAGTATCATCTAACTTGCCTTTCTATGGTGTTTCATTTTCTTTTTAGCCGGACTTCGATCACAGGATTGAATAATAATGCGTATCAGATATCAAGAGGAAAAGTGAGTTATTCGATTCCAAATGATGTCTCAAAATCTAATGTCGTGTAATGTTTTAAAATCTGATGTCGTGTAAATTATATGTTTATGTATTTTTCTGTGATTATTTGTATTTCTGAGTAATTAATATATATATTTGTTTTTTTCTTTATTTATTTATTTGAAAGCAGAATGATAATTTTCATAAATGAAAATCTGCATTTGAGACACGGCAGTTACATCAAAATAATATGGCCGTGCTTGTCGTTGTAGCTAATAGATACAAAAAAAATTTGGTTTTCAAAACTTGTCAGCCAATATACCAGCTATGCCTATCCTCTAGAGTCTATACTATAATGCTGGAAAGTATATTCTATCCAGAAAACTCCCATAAATAGGCAGACTCGAAAGACCATACAATTTATTCATGGGGAGGTAAAACCCATGATACAACACCCAAATTTGCTTTCTTTGCTGGAAGATTCAAGTTGGGCACACCTGGCAGAGGGTAATTTACTGTAATATTGTCAGAGGATGGAGATGGTTTTTATTGTCCAAAGAGAAGCTTGCAGATCCTCTACTTTGCGCAGAATGGCACTGATTTCATCATCAAATCTCTGAAACATGGTGCTAGGTTCAATTAGAAGTTCAATTGTGGTGGTCAAACCAGGGTTGCGGGGGAGCGGCTCCCCCCCCCCTCGAAGCCGCTCCCAGAGAGTGCTCCCTCGAACCTGCTCCTGGAGCGAATGCTTAGAGGGTGATATTAATGACAAAGATCCCTATACAGATCCAGAGGTAATGAAAAAGATACCTCTGGATATTAATGCTTAGAGGGTGATATTAATGACAAAGATCTTGATTTTCCAACAAGACTAAAAATTTAGACATTTCTCGTGGCAGCAAGAGGCTCAAGAATTAGCTATAGATAATAGATTTACTTGTCTTTACTAGTTCTAGTAGTTTTTATAACTGTTGACTCTTTCATGTTTATTATGATATTTTTTGTAAACAATATATGACAATTTAAGTTTGAAGTTTGCAATTATAACTCATTGGTAATGAATTATGAATACGATGCTTTGTGAAAGTTGAAAGTTGTTTCATTTCATTTCATTTCATTTTATAACATTTCATTTCAAGTTAGACATTCTTTGTTGTAATGGTTACACTTAGCTTACAAGTACAACTTTGGTGATCAATGATGATAAATGTTATTTATTGAATTTTGAAAACTTGAAACTTTAAGATTGATGAATCATGAGACTCAATATGTTGTATGTTACGAACTTGTGGATGTGGTTGATGAAGATTATAACTTCTAGATGATTGATGTTATATGGTTCAATCTGTGTTTTTATGCTTTTTTATATCTAATTGATTATTCTACATGCTTTTGTTGACATATATGCATCAAAATAAAAAAAATATATATTACATAAAAATTCGCTCCCTGATTCGCTCTCGAACCAGGAGCTTCTAAAAATGTCGCTCCTGCTTCCACTCCGAAGTAACCTTGGGTCAAACTGGATACCATTTGGCTATGATTCATCTGGAGAGTCTTTCATGACTGAGGAATTGGAAAGTGAGTTAAGAACCATATCAAAGTCTCTCTCAGTAATGACTGGTACTACACAGACTAACAGCCAGCCCTCCTCGAAAACCCAGAGAATTGGAACGCGAATGGGTGCAAAGTTGGCCGATATTCTGTGTCTACAAAGAACAAAATATCCCCCAGCTGCAGTAATATAGGAAGACAGAGGAAGCCAAACTGACCAGAAAAATACACTCTGAAGCTGCATCCACAGAAAAACAGCCACACCCAGGCGCACATAGTTCCCACTAACAGTGACAAGTTGACTACTGTGCAAAACGCAGAGAACCAAGCCCGAATTTGACAATGATAGAATCAAAACTGTCAAACGTGAGCCATAGAAAAGAAGGATGCTGCAACCACCGAGCCAACAGCAGAGAGAACAAGGTCTGCTACATTGACC
The DNA here is from genome assembly GCA_034641835.2 of Pinus albicaulis. Classification (NCBI taxonomy): domain Eukaryota; kingdom Viridiplantae; phylum Streptophyta; class Pinopsida; order Pinales; family Pinaceae; genus Pinus; species Pinus albicaulis. The sequence goes on along the minus strand of CM076581.1, from coordinate 122,139,854 downwards.
GGAGTCCCAACACCACACCCCTATGTGCTCTCGCCACCACAGACAGAATCAATTACCACCGGGATGAAAATGAACAAGGACCGGGATGAAACTGAACAAGGAATTGTTCTCCACAGCCAAATTTATAGGAGAAAAGCCATTGAATTCGCAAATTGGAATTAGAAATTACCCCGATCCTCCCACACTGATTTGATCCGGGAATCATCAGGAGGTACGAATCACAGGCCACTAAATGCTCCATAACCATTGAGTTTACCAAATCCTGTGGAGTGCTGCAATACTTGTCATGTGGCTACATGATATATACCCAATGCCGTGCTGCCACACTCAAGGTACTTAGCACCCTCTCTTCAATCTGCCACCCTGAACCATCATGGCAATAAATCAGCAAGTGCCATACCGTTAATGCCCTGCAGCTTGCCTCGCACCACAATCTGGAGATGAATGAACAGAGGAGACTGATTGTGATGCTGATACATCCCTTCCCCCCCCCCCCCGCCTTCCGGCTTCTGCCACCCCTGAGTAACATCCATAAATTTAGGTATACTTTTAAACTTTATATTTTATATTGTTCCATATTTGTTAACTTTTTGAATTTTTTATTTAATCCCGAACTTTTCTGAACCTCCCATCCCTCTTGAACCTATTGATGTTTTTGAATTTGTTAACTATGTATACAGGTGCTTCAGTTCTTGCATAATTTTGTATATCTTATTTCCATAGGTTGAGTACTTGATGATTGCATTAGAGAACATCCCTGAGTCGAAAGGTATCGCTTGCCTTATTGGGCAAGCATGGCTCCCATGGCATTTCCTGATGTGCTGTTCTCCACTGTGAATAGAAATATGAGATTGGGTAGCATCTGTTGATGCTCAAAATTAACAATTTTAGCTAAAACCAAGCACTTGAAGGCTGAGTAAGGGGCAAAGTGAGAATGGGACCAAGGTTTTAGAGCATTGAATCGATGGATTGGTTAGAGAGGGCGAGGTTCCTCATGAATACTACTAGCCTACTTGCTTTTCAATTAGGCAGGTAATTGCACTAAACTTTTGAACGAAAGGAGAAATGTATTCACTAGATTTAATGAATCAAAGAGTTTACTTGATGGAGAAGCATGAAATTAATCCCTTTGAAAGGCTTAACTCTATTCTATAACAATGAAATTTTTGGATACATCTTTTCTTATTATATTTGCAATTTCAAATTTGCTTGTGTGCAAAACAAAATAGAATATATGCTTTACATTTTTGTCAAATGGACTAAAAGTATTAACCTTCAAACCCGATGCATGATGCTCGACTTTTAGCTATTGTTTATAATCTAATTTAAGGAAGGTAAATAAATAACCCATGGTTTTAAAGAGAAAATGATTCATTATTTATATTGCACCTTTAAAAGTTAACACTACATAGAACATTTCTTTGAAATTGAAACTTTTGCATGATTATATAATATAATTTAAGTTTTTATTGTTATTAACCTTTTAATTTATAACGTTTCAGCAAAGGAAACTTAAAGGACCTATCACATGCTGTTTGGTGGTTATCAAAGGGTAAATGAGTTGTTTTCAGATTTGAATGTATATATATATATATATATATATATATATATATATATATATAGTAAGAAATTGAAAAGATGTATAAAATATATGCAAGAAAACATATGCAGATATGCCCAAAACTGATCAATTCATTGCATGAATGTTTAAATATAGAGCCAAAAAATGACTTCATCACATTGCCGTTAACGAGTTAAGTCCAGAATGAACAGATGTTTCTGTAACCTTATGTGCTTAAGCCTTATAGTTGGAAAATGGACTAGGGCAGCATGTTTAAGTTTGCATTTTCCTTTACTTGACATTTACTTGTGGTGTTAGGTTCTTCTTTCACTTGATTATGTTTATGTTATTATCATCAAATAAATGCCAAAACAATGAAGATCATATGAACACAAGATATAGACTCCAAGTCAAGGGAAAAACCCCTCCAAAGGGGAAAACCCACAAGAACTTCTCTTCTTATCAACTTCAAAGGAAACTTCCAAGACCAAAAACATAGACTAGGGCTCACAAAGTCCAATTGGACCAGCTTGCCTTCTCATAAAATATTTAAAAATAGCATACATTTCTCCAAAGTCTCTCCTTCCTTCCTGCAACTCGGTCCTGAGGAAACCCTAGCAGAGCCTAGGGAACTCGCATAAATTGATAGTAGATACTAAGATAGCATATTTCAGGTCTTCGTAGGCTCTTCTAGCCTCTTCACTCTCCTTAAACGCAGATCAGATGTGTGTATGTTCTGTCCAAGGAGTTGGAAGTACCTCCTATATATAAAAAAGGTCTTTAAGCCCTTCTCAAGGCCGACATGAGCAGGCTGGGCGACTTGTCATTTTGAGCCCTCTAGACACATTACATTAAAAAAATAATATTTTTTTCTTTGATCTAAGACCCCAATAGCGACTTTTACATAATGACAATGACACTTTGACTCATGGCAATCCCTATAAGCATGAAATGGATGCATTGACCTATTTGTCTAATGACCCAAGCATGAAGCCAATGCTTAGTAAAATAATTTTTCTTTTACAATATTTTTCTTTTTCTTCTTTTTGACAGATATAAGAATTACATCATGCCACAAACCAAACAATAATTATGAAGACCGATATTAGTTACGAAAACCTAATTCTAATTGTCTCCACCACGAAAAACCTTTGATCTATAACTGAGCCACCGAGTTGATTTCAGATTATTGAACATCATTAACACAATGTTTGGGGTGTACAAGAATTCAGAGTTGTGAACATTGACTGTGGAATGCAAAGCTGTATTTGTTACTTTATCACCTCCAATTTCTTTTATGGAAGAAATTTTTTGCTAGTGCTGTCCTATGAAAAATTTCAGTAAAACATCTCCACATGTTTGTTGTCATCTTGTATAGCCGGAGGAACATCTTTGGCACTCTCAAACTGCTGATGTCACTTATTCAAAATCTTTGAAAAACAAGGCGATGAACCTTGATGTAATCTCAAACTTTCTTCAAGTATTCATTTAAAGATGGCACATGCTAGTTTTTGTAGCATCAGACATGTGTTCTAGTCTCGACTTTGATCAGAGAGGCCAAGGAACACAAGATCTCCAAAACCCAGAAAAAGTTTCAAAGGAAAACACCTAGAGATAACTCAATTAAATTAATTGATCAACAATTAAATATTTACTAAGTCTTAAGAAAAGTGACTAATTAACAACAATTAATTGAGAAAGGTCAGAATTCTCTAGAAACTCACATGGATTGAGTTAGAGATGATCTTAGCCGTTGATGGGGATCTAATCATGGTTGGTGGTTCGCCGACGAGAGATTATAAGAGCAACTCGATGTGGAAGGAGAAGACACACATGGGAGGTCGAGTTCTTGCGCTATTCAACAACAACAGTTGAGCAAGCAAGAAAAGTTTGAGCCAAAAGGGACGCAGAGATCAAGAGGGAACATAGATCCTAATTTCGGAGGAGTTTCCAGTTTCGGAGAGGCAACAATAAAGACGCTGAGTTATTCCACTAGAGGTTGCGCAAGAAAATTTAGTGTGGTAGTTCGATTTGGTTGAGCAGGGGGTTGATTCAGTAGCCAGAGTTCGGGATAATTTTCTAGAGGGCTGGACGATTCCTTCCAGTAGCAGCAAGAAGAACAACTTGATCAGAGGTAGACTCAGACTGTGCGTGTGAGGGTCTGCGTAAGCATTGCACAGAGATATGTGCAAGTGTTCTTGGAGGGCCAGTTTTCTGAAGTAGGTTGTGCCGAGATTTCTTGTGGAGAAGGGAAAGAATTCCCTTAATAATTTTGGCCAGGTTATTTGCTAAGGATTTCCAGTTTGGCTTCTAGATTTGTACTCAGAAATTTCACTACTGCATACTAATAATAGCACCCTCATCTACTGCACTGATTTTCCCACATTGGGTTTTCCTGGGGACATTTTTTCCAAAAGTAATTATGTCAAATTTATTGTGTGTGCTCTATTTTTCTCAGTTCCAACATTTAATTTTCCGCAACGTTTTTATGGTGAAAACTGCATTTCTGATTTTATTCACTGTTTGCCATAGCAAATGAGCTACACTTAATATTAATTAGTTAGAATAATAATTTCTAGTTGTTGTAATAGACTTGAAAATTTCACATGGTATCAAAATAGTGTTGAAGACAGATCAAGAGCTCATAAGCGAGGAGGAAATTTTTGTAGGTTCAGAGGGAGTTCTGTAGCACAATTTTTGGGTCTGCACAGAGGGCCAACTAGGTAGTTCAAATTGTTGGGCAGAGCGTTCGATTTCTAGTTGCAGGAGTAGGAAAAGTTCGAACAAGCTAGTAGCAGTTCCAACAGGTAGTGGTGTAGTCGAGAAGCATTTCCGATGAGCAGATCAGAGAATTTGTTGCGCAGATCTGGATGCAGTTGGTTTGCAGTAGGTTTTGCAGTAGTGGATCAACGTCACGTGGAAGAGAAATAGCACACACTGAGGGATTTTTCTCAGAGGGTTTCTAGATCCAGTGCTAGGAGGAAATCCGTGATTTCTAGTTGCAGGTGGTAGTAGCAGCTAGCAAAACTGCGCATGCCATGAGGGAGTGTGAGTAGCAGAGCAAGCAGACAAGTAGGAAAAGGAGGAGATTCTTGTTTATTACCCACTTGTGAGGTTTGGAGAAAATGACCTCAACATGACTTGGAGATTGCGATATGCTAGATGGGGCCTCAAATTATTGTATCTGGAACGCCATAATGCCTTTCTTGCTAGATGAGCACGGTCTAAAGACATATGTAGAGAGAGTTGTAGCCGTACCTACAAACCCTCAACAACTAGAGAATTACAATAAGGAGATGGCCAAGGAAAAGCGGTTGATCCTTTATGGTGTTTGAGATCATATAGTCTCACACTTAGCAGCCAAGAATACAACCAAAGACACGTGGGATGCAATTGCTATGCTTTTCCAAAATCCTTTTGAGAACGGGAAGATGTTCTTGAAGGAGAAGTTGAGGTTCATCGAGATGTATAAGGGTGAAGGAGTTACTCCTAATCTCACTAGGATTCAAAATTTCCAGGACTAACTTGCCGCATTTGGAGAAGCACCTCAAGAGAGTGAGCTGGTGTGTACAACTCTCAATGGCTTCACCCCAAAGTGGGCCACTTTCGTCCAAGGCATCATTGGATGAGACAACCTACTAGATTGGGATTGATTGTGGGCATATTTTACATAGGAGGAGGTGAGGCTTGCTCTAGTCGAGAGCAACATCAGTGACAACAGTAGCAAAAGACCGAAGGATGTGAAGGAAGAGGAGAATGTTGTCCTTGCATCAAAGGGGAAGGCAAAGGAAGGTCCTAGTCAGGGACAAAGCTCACAGGGAAGAGAAAAGAATAACAAGGATATGTCGAAGATCAAATGCTTCAAGTGTGTTGAGTTTGGTCACTACAACACCCATTGTCAAAAGAGGAAGAAGGACAAGAAGGAGAAGCAAGATAAAGCAACAACTTTGACGAAGATAGATAATTTGTCTTCTAGGATGGAGGATGAATTCGTACTATATGCAAATACCTCCAAGGGAGAGGTGGGGAGACATTGAGCTCTAGTTTCCAGAGTTGCAGAGATTTGGGCAGGGTCCAAGGAAGACTGAAGTGGGCATGTGTTTCTTCTTGGATCATTAGCCTTGCTACAGGGGCGCACACTATTCAGTAGCAGATCAATCAGTGTTCAAGATGGCACAATCAAATCTTGAGGGACAGTTGCAGGCAGATGCTGAGGGGCGCAAAGCAGTTGTAGTGCAAATAGTTACTCAATGGATAATGCAAAGACTAGTAGCAATCAGAGACTTAGGAGACATATGCAGAGCCAGTACAGAGACACAATTGATTTATATTATATTTCTCAATTGCGGCAACAACAACATGAGATCAGTCACAACGCAGTGCAAAGTAGGTAGCAGTATAGGGTGTACAGTGCAGTGTCAGCAACAATGTAGATGCAGGTTGGTTCAACTCAAAGTGGCAGATGAATCAGAGTTACGTAATGTCATGGTGGATAGTGGCAGATTGTCACAATTGTCAGACATCAATAGCGTGTATGGAGGATGTTATGAAGATAGAGTGAAAGAACAACTTCCTTTCTAAGAGGGTGTGTTAGATTTTGTAGCATCAGATAGGTGTTCTAGTTTCTACTATGGTCAAAGAGGCTAAGGAACAGAAGATCTCTAGAACCTAGAAAAAGTTTCAGGAGAAAACACCTAGAGAAGGCTCAATTAAGTTAAGTGATCAATAATTAAATATTTCCTAAGTCTAACTTAGGAAAAGTGATTAATTAACAACAATTAATTGAGAAAGGTGAGAATTCTCTAGAAACTCAGATGGATCGTGTTAGAGATCTTAACCATTGACGGGGATTTTTACATGGCCGTTGGTTCACCAATGAGATTTTATAAGAGTAACTTGATGGGGATGAGAAGACACACTTGGGAGGTCGAGCTATCCAGCAACAGCCGATGAGCATGGATGAAGAATTCGAGCCAGAAGGGATGTAGAGATAGAGAGGGAGCAGAGACTGTAATTTCGGAGGAGTTTTCAGTTCTGGAGAGGCAAGAATAAAGAGGTTGAGCTATTCCACTAGAGGTTGCGTAGGGACCGCACAAGCAACTTCATTGTGGCAGTTCAATTTGGCTATGTAGGGGGTCGACTTAATAGCCAAAAGCTGGGATAATTTCCCGGAGGGCCGGAGGATCGCTTCCAGTAGCATCAGTAGGAGGAACGACTTGTTCAGAGGCAGACTCAATCTGTGCGTGTGAGGGTCTGTGCAAGCACTATGCAAAGGCTTGCGCAAGGTTTCTTGGAGGGCCAATTTCTAAAGCAAGTTGTGCCGGGATTGCTTGTAGAGAAGGGAAAAAAATCTCTTAATAATTTTGGTTAGATTATTTGCTGAGTATTGCTAGTTTGACATCCAAATTTGTACTCATAAATTTCATTGTTGCATAATAATAATAAAACCTTCATCAGCTGCATGAGTTTTCCCACATTGGGTTTTTCCGAGGACATTTGTCCATAAATAATTGTGTAAGCATTATTGTGTGTGTGCTCTATATTTTCTCAGTTCCAACATTTTATTTTCTGCAACATTTTTATGGTGAAAATTGTAGTTGTGATTTTATTAGTTGTTTGCTACAACAAATAAATTGCACTTCATCCTAATCAGTTAGAAGAATAATTTCCAGTTGTTGCAATATACTTGAAAATTTCATAGCACATCCCTTCTCGACCACAAGAAGCAGCCAGAAGGTTCCTTCTCATACCTTTCAATCACTTCTTGTTCCTACTTAAGCTTCTCAACATGAGACATGGGACATTTTGATCTGGATTGGATCATAGTATTATTTGTCATTCATCTTGATGCTTTTAGAGTAGAAAAGGTGGAGGAAGTGACTCATAGGACGTTTTTCATTGTTCGGTACCAGTTTGGTGAATGGGGGTCTGAAATATTTTGAAAGTAGTTTGAGGCATCAAACAATGTTTTTTGGGGGTAGAACTTTGTAGCTTAAACGTTGCACCCCTAGCGCTATTCTACACACAGATACCTTTCTAATGGAACAAGAATCACCTTAATCAAAGCTCGTATGCAAAATTTATGCCACTCACAAGTTGACGTTCCTATTTTGACCAACACGATTCAAGAGGATGGCACATGATCTTGATGAAGAACACCGTGGAAAAGTTCATATTGTAACTCTAGTTAAGAGTTGAAGGAGTCAAACTTAACCACTATTAGGATATCGACTTGTGTTATAATCTAGTTGCTAGGAGGAAAAGGGGTTCCATTGTATTTGAGGGCATTTTGTTCCATAGATGAGTAGAGTAACTGAGAGTGGATAGAGGGAGAGAAAAAAGAGATGGTTTGTAAACTATAACAACCAGTGTTATTAGAATAAGCTTGGAATCGATCAGTCTGACTAGTTTGGGGGTCAAATAGGTCTGATTCGAGGTTTGGAATCAGAAATTGTCGAATCAATACAAACCGACTAATTTTGTAATTGAACTGGCCGGTCTGGTATTGAACCGACATTTTTTCACTGAATTGACCAATTCTATACAATTTGACCAAAGATGTTCCAAGCATATTTTTTTTTAAAACAAGAATTTTTGAGTGGGGCAACTTAATATTTAAGCCTATGGCCGTAGTATTGCTATCCAATTCATGGTAATTTAAAATTTTTAAAGTAGAAGTGACATTCCCCATTATCTTTTATTTTCATTCTCTTACTTAAATTTTAACATTACCATGTGTTAAGTTCCTATATTACTAGTATAGTCCCTTATTGTTGTTAGTGTAACCCCCTTATTGTTATTGTTGTACCCCTGTAACCCCCATATTGTTATTATTGTGCCCTTACATTATTATTGTTAGGTCGGCTATAATTACATTGTGGCCCCACTAGGATTACATTATGGCCCCATGGACTCCTATATATAGATAGGAGGTTTTGTCATTTGTATCATCCAAGAATTGTTCATTCATGTAATGTATTAGAGGTTGCCCCCTCAAAGAGGCTTATTTCTAAGGCATTGATATCTCTTTTCTTATATTTTTGGAGCTGGTTTCACAACATTTGGTATCAGAGCTTTGGATTCTAGGGTTTTGCTGCTCCAAACAGGGCATCGTGGCATTTTCGCTATAACTTTTTTGCTATGAAGGTTCAAAAGCTGAAATTTTTAGAGCGCGAAGTCGAAATCCTGAGGAACATCGTCGCAAAATTTTAGAGCTTGGTTCGCAATATTTTCGGAGATATGATTTGTTGAAGTTAGGGCTTTTTGCAGGCTCTTGAATTTCACTTAAAAAGGTCATCGCAGAATTTTCGCTATAACTTTTTTTCTATGAAAGTTCAGAAGCTGAAATTGTTAGAGAGCGAAGCCGAAATCTTGAGGAACATCTTCGCAAAATTTTAGAGCTTGGTTCGCAAGATTTTCGGAGATATGATCTGTGGAAATTAGGTCTTTTTCAGGCCCCTGAATTTCATCTCAAAGAGGTGATCGGGGGAAAATCTTCATAACTCTCTCTCTGAGCATCGGATTGGAATTCTGTAAAAAGTGGCTTGCAGTACACGGATTGTAGTTTCCTGTCTATCAATTTCAGCGCCAAAGGAGCAAACAGTGACATGTGGCAAGTCGTACAAGTTCGCTCTACTGAACCAGTCCATAATTAGGTCATTGTGGGAGATTGGACATAACTTTGTCTTGAAGAATCCAAATCAGGTCAGACCTATGGCATTCGAAAGAGGATTCAGAGGGCTACCGTAGGGCCAAATGTTAGATATTGAGGATCTGAAATCATAGAGATAATTCAGTTTCAATATCGAGCTCCTCAAAAGCAAGAAAAATGTGTGTATTTGTTTTTTAAAATTGCATAATGTTTGTTTGAAAAAGAAGTTTGAAGTGATTCCAAAGGCATATTGAAGAATTTTTATCAGTATTGGGTTCTATAATGCCTCCAAAAAATAATTCCATACCCATTAAGCCCTCATAAATCTATACTATGACGCATGAAGAGGAAGAATTACAGTATGAGATATGAAAATTACGGTACCAGGTTCAACAAATTTCAATCTTACGAAGAGCAACCAAAAATGACATAGATGGTTTAAAAGCAGAAATGGAGGCTAAGTTGGATGGGTGGAAGGATCAAATGAAATCTAATATGGATGATTAAGTAGTGGAAGATCACATTGAGCATCAACAACAAGTTCTCCAACTTTCAAAGGATAACCTAACTTTGGTGCAGAATCAAATGAAACAACAGGAATATCAACATCACATCGAAAGAAGTTATGAAGCAGCCACAGAAACAAGAACTCGTCAAGTACGATCAATTTGAGAGTATCTTAGCAAGTGGAAGAACTTTCCTGCAGAAGGTTCCACATGGGAGGATGAGAATTTTATATAGAAGCATCAAGAAATAATCAAGCGTTGAGGACAACACTTGTTTGAAGGAGAGGGGCATGTTAAGTCCCTATATTACTAGTATAGTCCCTTATTGTTGTTAGTGTAACCCCCTTGTTATTATTGTTGTACCCTTGTAATCCCCATATTGTTATTATTGTGCCCTTACATTATTATTGTTAAGTCGGCTAGGATTATATTGTGGCCTCACTAGGATTACATTATGGCCCCATGGACTCCTATATATAGATAGGAGGTTTTGTCATTTGTATCATCCAAGAATTGTTCATTCATGTAACGTATTGGAGGTTGCCCCTTCAAAGTGGCTTATTTCTAAGGCGTTGATATCTCTTTTCTTCTATTTTTGGAGCTGGTTTCACAACACCATGAAATGACTCATAATGTTTGCGAGTAATTCTGACCTCATTGGGTTTCAAACAAATAAACTAGAATTTTAGTTCTCACTCAAAATCAAATAGACATAACAGTTTTTAAGGCTTTCGGGATTGGGGGGATTGCAATGTTTGCATTGGATTTTTTCGCGTACAAGGGTATGAAACTAGTATTTAAACAAGAGCACCAAACCCTCTATGTACCTTGATGTTAGAGACATTGGTTGTCAAATTCCTCTATCATGACTCTACTAAAAGTGTACCCATCACTCAAACAAAATATTGACTTCACATGCTACGTTTTTTCTATCTTATTTTAATGCTTAGAGGGTGACATTGATGACGAAGATCCCAATATAGGCAATGATTTTGATGATAGGTAGGTATTTGTTGTAGCATGCTTTTTTTGGATACTAGAGGCCATCTAGAGCTTGTTTGTTGATGTTTTTTTGGTTCAGATATGGATTGCACTCAATGCTATTTTGGTTATGTGCACCTTTACATGCGATATAAATGAGAACTTTTGCTTCTTTGTGCGTAAATGTTTTGGATTGATATGGATGCACATGAATATATATGTTTTTCTTTACAATTTGAATATTTTGTGTTTTTGGTTGACCGGTTTTTTGGTTTGGGTTTTTTACCGGCTTTTGTCTGGTTTCGACTGGTTCATGGTTTAGAGGGTTTTTCGGTTTGATCACTGGTTCGATTTCCATAACATTGGTAGTAGCCCACAGGACATAGGTCTCACTCCTTTGTACTTATATCCATTTACATTTCAAAGTAAGAGAGAATGGAGCAGGCTCACCTTTGAGATGACTTTTCTCCTAAAAGGTTTTCCTAGGTCATAGCTTATGTTATTGTTGTTTGTGAGTTTTTTCTTTTCTATTTGTTCTCTATTTTCTGCATTAATTGTAATTTGCATGCATATGCAATAAATGATAATTAACAAATCCAGAAATCTAAGGTGAAAGTAACCCTCATAGTGTATATTTAAGATTTTCTGATATATTTTAGTAGATATGTTGTGATGAACTGTCCATATTTTACGAAAATTTACAGATCATATTGGTATCAAAGCAAGTTTCTTTGGGTATATTGCAAGGAGTTGTGGGGGTTCCAGATCGATGACGTCGAAAGTCATAAAACCCGTACCATGTTTGATGAATTTGTTAATAATCCTCAAGATCTCGTAGAGGAGAGGTTTGCATGTCTGGAAGCACAAGTTGTTGATATAAACCATAATGAGAGCCTCATCATGGTGCCCCTGACCAATAAACTCGGGCTATTCAAAGAATATGGGGGTTTCTAATGTAGAGGTGAGATCAAAGGGTAAATTGGAAAGAACCGAAGAGGGAGTCTAAGAAAATACCTGAAAAGGATCAACCTAATTCAATTGTGGTGAACCATTCTCAGTTCCTATTCAAGATGAAAGAAAAGGTAAACATTAAGCCATATCCATTTGAATTGACGGTTTGAAGTTAAATCACTGGTTGCAATAGTTAGAATTTTATTTAGTGTTCACTATATAGAGGAAGAACATACAATTTCTTTTACTCATTTGAAACTAGACAGTCATGCCTGGAAAACCACATGGAATCCTTGAGGTGGAGGGAAATCCTTTATTGTCTAAGTTGTGCATTTTCCAACAGGAGCACTGGGAAGCATCCAAGGGAGGGAAGAGGATGTGGAAAGGGGGAAAACTTAAAAGAAAAATAACCACAACACACTAGTGCAAAGATCCTAGCGACCATCGAACCACTATAACATTGACGGTCATACAAAGAAGAAGTTGTAGAGGTTTCATCCATAGCTCAACTCGAAGAACAAAAAGAAGAAAAATATCATGGCCACTGATTCAAGCATTAAGTTGGAAAGCAAACTCATATGTGGGATGTGAAGATTGTTTGTACATCAGTGTAGAAGGGGGTGAATCTGAGTAGCCTTCAACAACAAGAAGAGAAGCAAATAACCAAATTCTTCCATATAAAGATATAGGTTAAGAAGACAAAAGTTGATGCTTTATTCGACTCGCGATCACAAGCGAATCTCATAGCAATAGATCTAGTCAAGAAAATGGTACTAAAGACCCATGACCATCCTAGCCCATATCCATTGGGATGGGTAAAGGTAACCAAATAGTATAGAATCTAAGTTGCTATTAGTGTTGACTTTGTTGATGAAGTAGAATTGGATGTAGTTCCACTACATGTATGTGGTGTTGTGTTTGGGAGTCCCTATATGTACATGCAGGATGCGATCTTCATGCAGAGAGGAAACTAGTACTGCCTCATGAAAGATGAAAAATCCTTCATCATCAATGCACACATGGGAAAGTCGAAGATCTCACTGGTAAGTGCCAACCTGTTATGAAACAAACTCACAAAATAGAAGAAAAGATAGATCAATGCCTTAGAAATTAGCCTCTTTGAGGGGGAAACCTCCCTTACATTACATAAATGAAAAAATCTTGGATGATACAAATGACAACTGATAACAATTTTATCGATGCCAAGTTAATAGTTTCTTTCATCATATGTTTATGTATTTTTGTGTGATTATCTGTATTTGAGAGCCTAATTTCTGTGTCCTCTGTTGCTACTATTTTTGTTCTTGATATTTGTTTGCTGAAAATATCTAAATTAAGAACACAAGAAGACTAACTAAGTTCACAAGCAAATATCAAGGTTAAGGAAAATACGAGTTAATAGCTGCCACTTTGCATTTTCGAATAGGAGCACTGGGAAGCATCCAAGGGAGGGAAGAGGATGTGGAAAGGGGGAAAAGACAAAAGAAAAACAAGCACAACACACCAGTGCAAAGATCCTAGCGACCATCGAACCACTATATAACATTGACGGTTATACAAAGAAGAAGTTCTAGAGGTTTCATCCAGAGCTCAACTCGGAGAACAAAAAGAAAGATGCTAAGAAGAAAAATATCGTGGCCACTGATTCAAGCATTAAGGTGGAAAGCAAACTCATATGTGGATGTGAAGATTTTCTGTACATAAGTGTAGAAGGGGGTGAATCTGAGTAGCCTTCAACAACAAGAAGAGAAGCAAATGACCAAAATTCTTCCATATAAAGATACATGTTAAGAAGACAAAAGTTGATGCTTTATTCGACTCAAGATCACAAGCAAATCTCATAGCAATAGATCTAGTCAAGAGAATGGGACTAAAGACCCATGACCATCCTAGCCCATATGCATTGGGATGGGTAAAGGTAACCAAATAGTATAGAATCTAATTCGCTATTAGTGTTGAATTTATGATGAAGTAGAATTGGATGTAGTTCCACTAGATATATGTAGTGTTGTTTTTGGGAGTCCCTATATGTACATGCAGGATGCAATCTTCATGTGGAGAGGCAACCAATACTGCCTCATGAAAGATGAAACATCCTTCATCATCAATGCACACATGGGCAAGTCGAAGATCTCATTGGTAAGTGCCAACCTGTTATGAAACCAACTCACAAAATAGAAGAAAAGATAGATCTACGCCTTAGAAATCAGCCTCTTCGAGGGGGCAACCTCCCTTACATTACATAAATGAAAAATTCTTGGATGATACAAATGACAAAACCTCCTTTCTATATATAGGAGTCCAATGGGTCACAATATAATCCTAGCTGACATAACAATAATAATGTAAGGGCACAACAATAACAATAGTGGGCTTCTATGGGGCACAATACTAACAATATGGGGACTACGTGGGCACAACAATAACAATAAGGGGGCTATACTAACAATAACAATAAGGGGATACACTAGTATTATAGGGACCTAACATGTCCCTCTCCTTCAAACAAGTGTTGTTCTCAACGCTTGATTATTTCTGGATGCTTCTGTATAAAATTCTCATCCTCCCATGTGGAATTTTCAGTGGGTAAGTTCTTCCACTCGCTGAGATACTCTGAAATTGATCGATTTCATAGTTGTCGAGTTCTTGTTTCTGGGACTGATTCGGGTTCCAATATAAATTTTCCTACCTTGTCTAGTTCTGACAATATTATTTGAACTGGGAGTTTGTCACCTATAACCTTCCTTAAGCATGAAACATGGAAATCTGGGTGCACTCTGGAAGATGCAAGTAGCTCCAATTTGTATTCCATAGTACCAATCTTTTGCAACACCTTGTAAGGACCATAGTACGATAATTTATTATAATTCTTAGTTTTCTTGAGGGACATTGGTTTGTATGGTTGTAGCCGTAAAAATACCCAGTCACCTACATCAAAACTTATTTCGCTGCGATGTTGATCTCCCTGTTGTTTCATTCGATTCTGCGCCAAAGTTAGGTTATCCTTTAAGAGTTGGAGAACTTGTTGTTGATGCTCAATGTGATCTTCCACTGCTTGATCATCCATATTAGCTTTCATTTCATCCTTAAAACCATCCACCTTAGCCTCCATGTCTGCTTTTAAAGCATCTATGTCAGATTTTGGTTGCTCTTTGTGAGATCGAAATTTGTTGCATTTGGTACTGTAATTTTGATATATCATATACTACAATTCTTCCTCATCATGCATCATAGTAGAGTTTTCAGAGGACTTAATGGGTGTGGAATTTTTTTTGGGAGGCATTTTAGAATCCAATACTTATATCTATGCTTCAATATGCCCTTGGAATCACTTCAAACTGCTTTTTCAAAAAAAACGTTATGCAATTTAAAAAAAAGGTACACAACTTTTTCTTGCTTTTGAGAAGCTCGATATTGAAACTGATGTATCTCTGTGATTTCAAATCCCCAATATTTGAGCTTTGGTCCTGTACTAGCCCTTTGAGTCCTCTTCCCAATGTGACATGTCATACCTGATTTGGATTCTTCAAGGCAAAGTTATGTCCGATCTCCCACAATGACCTAATTATGGACTGATTCAGTAGAGCGAACTTGTACGACGTGCCACATGTCATTGTTTCGTCTTTTGGCTCTGAATTCGATTACAAAAGAAACTACAGTCAGTGCACTTTCGGCCACTTCTTATAGAATTTGAATCCGATGCTTAGAGAGAAAGTTATGACGATTTTCCCAAGGTCACCTTTTTGAGATGAAATTCGGGAGCCGGTTTGCAGCAGCGAAACCCTAGAATCCAAATTTCTGATACCAAATGTTATGAAACCAACTGACAAAATAGAAGAAAAGATAGATCCACGACTTAGAAATCAGCCTCTTCGAGGCGGCAACCTCCTTTACATTACATAAATTAACAATTCTTAGATGATACAAATGACAAAACCTCCTTTCTATATATAGGAGTCGAATGGTTCATAATATAATCCTAACCGACATAACAATAACAATGTAAGGGCACAACAATAACAATAGTGGGCTTCTATGGGGCACAATACTAACAATATGGGGACTACATGGGCACAACAATAACTATAAGGGGGCTATATTAACAATAACTATAAGGGGGCTATATTAACAATATCAATAAGGGGATACACTAGTATTATAGGGACCTAACAAAACCAGGTGAAAAAGTTGACTAGTTCTAGCAAGAAATGTGTTCTGTTATCTTTAAGAGAAAATCTATTTGTAGAAGAGTCCATGAGAGCTAAGTCATCCCTGGAGGGGTGCACTATAGAACATAAACATCAACTACAAGAGTTTCTATAGGCATGCAAGGGTGTGTTCCAAGAGCCAAAAGGGCTACTACACAAGAGGGATGTGGAGCACAAGGTCTAGCTGTGTTGGACTCTCTATTGCCAAACATTGGGTTCTATAGGTAGTCCATTATAGAGGCAAATGAAGTGAAGGAGCAATTTCAACAACTACTGGAACAAGGTGTCATTCGACCAAGTAACTCACCATGTGGATCACCCGTTATGATTGTGATAAAGAAGAATGGGATTTGGCAGATGTGTATTTATTATAAGGCATCAAACAAAAATATGATGAAGAATAGGTACCCTTGTCCAGGATATATGATCTATTGGATTAGTTGTAGCAAGCTAAATGATTCACCAAGTTGGACTTAAAGTCGGGGTATCACTAGGTTTGGGTCAAAGAAGAAGATACCTGGAAAATCGCCTTCAAAACTAGGCAAGGTTTGTATGAGTGGTTAGTCATATCGTTTAGCCTATGCAATGCACCAAATATGCTTATGAGGTTAATGGATGATATGTCGCACCCTTTTATAAATTCACTTGTTATTGTTTATTTGGATGATATACAGGTATATAGTGCTACTTGGGAGGAACAGATCTCATATTTGCTGCAAGTGTTAGAGACATTAAAGAAGCATCAACAACTGGCAAATGTAAAGAAGTGTTGGTTTGCACAATAGTCTTTGGTGTATTCAAGATATGTGATAGGTGGGAAAGAGCTAAAGATAGATCCTTCCAAGATGGAGGCTATCATGAAGTGGATGGTTCCTGCTAATGTTTATGAAGTTAGAAGTTTCGTTGGGGTAACACAATACCGAAGGAAATTCATAACCTCATATTCAACAGCACTCGGTGAAACACAACTCTTATACGACCCTTTAAGGCTCATGGGTCTTGACGAGTCATATGCTGAAATGAGTCACTCTCATAGAACCCGAGCATAAGACCCTTACACGCGCTGGCTCGCATAAGACTTTCATTGACTCGTTGACTCACATATGACTCGTATAAAACTTGTACAAACCTGTATAAGACTCGTCTCTAGCAGCAAATTTTGATTTTTAACTTTTGATTTTTTGTTTTGTTTTTATTTTGGGATCAGATGGAGAGAAAGGGACAATGTATTTTGTCGAGTCCTATATGAGTCTTATACAGGTCATTCCCAATTCTTATACGAGTCGCTGAGTCAATAGCTAGATGAGTCTTATACGAGTATGAGTAGTGTAACAATGAAAACACTCCGCGTGATAGTAGCGAGTGGCAAGAGTTTCTAATGGGGAAGGGTAAACAAAAGGCCTTTGATGAGTTAAAGAGGAAGGTCAGTCAAGTACTGGTTCTGATATTATTGAACTTGTAGCGGCCCTTCGGAGTGGAGACAAATGTGAGTGGGTTTGCTATGGGAGTGGTCTTGATACAAGGAGGAAGGCCTGTATGCTGCCATTCTAAAGCATTTCATGGGGCAGTTCTCAACTACTCGACCTATGACAAGGAGCTCCATGGTTTGATGTAAATGGTGAAGAAATGTAAACACTATCTAATGGGAAAGGGGATAATAATCGACACATATAACCAACCACTACAGTACGTGCAAGCCAAAAGTAAGCTATTATAGACTAGGCATTACAAGTGGATGGGGCTTCTACAATAGTTTCATCTAGTGATCAAGTACAAGAAGGAAAACACAATTAGGTTGGTTGACATGCCTTCACGACCACCCACATCAAAGATCACAACTTTGGGAATTTTTATGCACGTGGAGTCTTTGACCATGATGCATACAGAGAGTGATAGGCATAGGATTGGTGGTGTGCACGATGGTGACGACACAACTGACTACCATTTCCAGAATGGGTTACTCAATAGGTTGGATAAGTTATGGGTTCTTAAAGGTGAGCGACTATAGTTGATCAAAGAGGCACACGAGGCTAGAGGGCATTTTGGTGTAGGGAAGATAGTGGCCAATTGGTAGGAGTATGTGTATCGACCTAGAATGTGAGAAGAGTTAGCTAGTTTCATAAGAAGATGCATGCATTGTTGTACTAGCAAGGCTAGTAGCATGAAACAGGGTCTATACCACCCACTGGTCCTTGGGAAACTTTGTCTATGGACTTTGTGGGAGGCTTATGAACAACCGGGAAGGGACATGACTACTTGTTTGTGGTAGTTGACGAGTTCAACAAGATGTGTTTTCTGATGCCTTGTAAAAAGATGGTCAACGAGCAAGAAGCAATGAACTTTTTCTTTGGACAGGAATGAGTGCACTTTGAGATACCAAGGTGCATTGTTTAAGACAAGCACACAAGATTTCCTAGTGCATTTTGGACTACATTGTGGGAGAAGATGGACACGAAGTTAAAGAGTTCCACAACATTCCATGCACAGACAAATGGGAAAATATAAATAGTCAACAAGACTTTGGTGCAACTTTTGAGGGGTTACAATTAGAAGCATCCAAAGACTTGCGATGAAAATATGGTATGTATACAATACTCTTATAACAAAGCAATCCATGCTTCTACTGGTAAGTCCCTATTTGAAACTTGTTTTGCATATTTGCCACCTTCACCTTTGGATATTGCATATGGACAACAAGGAGGAGTGAGGGAGGATCTTATAGGGGATGCCTTAAGGGCAGGAAAATTTATCGAGAAGTTTAGGCAAATCCATCTATATGTATAAGACACACTGCAACAATCACAAGAAAAATACAAGGCCAGACATGATAAACAAAATAGTGAAGTCATTCAAGGTGGGAGACAATGTGGTTGCACTTGAACAAGGCACAAGATCATGTCGATGCTCCATCAATGAGGGCTAGAAGATGACGCATGCCCTCCCATGTCTCTTCGGATGAGACAAAGCCTCCTTTGGGCCCTAGATCAGTTGCCAAGTGTCGAGTGCAATATGTGGCCGACTGGGCAACATGGTCCAATTGCTTCATCATCTTTGTATGGCTGGGGCACAGACAAGCAACACAGTGATGCTGAAGAAGCCCATGGTGTGGCAATCAATACTCTGCAGAGTTGGAGGGCCATGGCTCTCAACACTCACCCTACAAGTGCCATTATGACCCTTTGGAGGGCTTGGATCTTGTATAGGGAGACTAAGTCCAAGATGAAGACCCACCTGCAATCTTGTATAAGATCAAATGCTTCATGTGAAATAATGATGGAACAAAATGGGGGCAAGAGGGAAGGCTCTAGACCACATGCCATGGAACAAGGGTAGTTATAATAAAGGAGGCCCACACCTTGGTTGTATGAATGTAGGGGGGAGCAATTGTGGTACATGAGTTACCCCAACTTGTGTTTTTCCACCCTTCTTCATATGCCTTTTGCTTTTTATTAATTTTTCTTCTTTTTACAGCTCAGGGCTCAGGGGGGGCTCAGGGGATGAGAGCATGATGTGTAAGATGTAGCAGTCAATACCCCCCTCAAAGTGGGGCGGTTTATCGCCCACCAGGGGTTGGAACAATCATGGGTTCCTTAATGATGCAAGGGCCACTCATAGGGCCCTAGGAACTAGGGTGATGGCCATGATGATAGGGGGTAGAGCTCATGTTCAACTTTTTCCCACGCGCTAAATTTTTATGTTCTGACCATCTTTTGCATTTTTTGGTATATTCTCTGTTGTAAGAGGCCAAATTATGCTTTTATCTTTCTTTTTAGCTACATCAACCCACAAGCATCATTTGTTAATATTTCATAGAGCTACATTGTTCTTTGCTTTGATAGTTACATTTCTTCAATAACATGTTATGTTCACCCCAAATAATAATATCATTGTACAGATCTATATTATTAACCATCATAAAATGAAAATATGTAGAAAGCAAGACATCATCATCATCATCATCTAAGCAGTGGAATGTAAAAGGATCAAAGGAAGAGAAGCATGAACACATAGAGACACCAGGATTGGTCTGAGACCAGGGAAAAACCCACTACGGGGAAAACCCTTGCAAATTCTTTTGCTAGATCGTCATAAAATGATTCAGTAAAAAGAGTGCAATGATCCATAGATCCATATCTTCATAATGCATAAAACAACTAGCATACGCACAATAAAACCATAAACATACTTCTGTTGAAGGAACTTGATTCTGAGGACAGAGATTCACTGACACTGGCTAAAGCGTACTGATGAATACTGCTAATACAGAGTGAAGACTTTAGATACATCTTGCAGTGGAAATACATGGAGCAGATCTATAGATCTGCAGATCTACAACCTCAAGAGCATAGATCTGATAGATCCTCAAGTGATCTCAACTACTAAGTCCTAGATCTGAGTCAAGGACGCTGTCAATGACTCTTCTGAAGCGATAAATGTATGAGGGCACTGCGCAAGCAACTGAATGTGATCCAATCTAGATCTGTCGATGAAATCCCTTAACCACGACCTTAACACGCTCAGCCCGCGACTGAAGCCTCCTTTAGTTGTGACCTAGACGTTCTGTGCTAGCAGCTGAGGTCCAGATCGACCCAACACCCTAGCTGCGCCGCCCTGAACAAGGTCTGCGCATTGTTATTGTTGAATTTAGATAACCATGGTGTTCTATGCTTGATGCAATTTTACTTCAATCTTTCTTAGGCCCGATACAAAATAGCAATCACATAAACATGAAAGTAAAATGCTGATAGAACACAATAAAAGATCAACAGAAGACAAGCCAATAATATAGATCATATTTACAATTCCTTTGTCCAGCAAAGATATGAGATATTGTTCGTTACGAAAGTCAGCAGGATGCTTCAACCAGCAAAGCCTTTCTAGATCAACCAAACTTCCAAGTGTCACACCCACAACCCTCAAAGACAACTCATCACAAGTCAACGTTGGTTAACCAAAAGTCAACGCAGGACAGCAACATAAAGTCAACGCTACAGATTAGGGCTTCGATCAAACATCTCCAATTTCCTCGATTTTAGTGTGTAGCAGTACGACCTCTCAAAATTGGAATTTTGGCAGAGATTTGAGGTCAAACGACCAAGGGATGACCACGGTCAACGCTGCAGCAATAAGCCCTAAAAAAATCCGCCGAAAAAAACTCCTTTAGCTCTGGACGTGTGAAGGGAAGAGGCCTCCAAAGGCTAACGAACATATCAGATTACGATGAGAGATGTGTGATGAGTTGATGAGCAAATGACCTCTAAGTCTCTCCAATTTATATCCATCAATGAGGGTGTGTGACACATCTATTAGGCATGTGAGCCTACATTACAAATCTGGCTGACCTTGCACATGTGTGGAAAATAAATTCAAAATATATGTTCTGCTCATCCAAACAAGATGATCTTTAGATCAATCTTGCACCTTTCCGAAAGAGGAATCCAACAAAAATATGACCATCATCATATGAGCAATGCAACATGGAGTTTGGACCTAGTTGACCAAAATTAACAATTATGCTAGCTTAGTTGCGACCTTGATAAGGCTTGCCTGCACTTCTGGCTCAGCCCATTCGCTACCTCATCGTAGCCTGCCCGCGATTTTCGCCCAGAACACCCAGATCAAATGTGAGCCTCTGCTTGTGATCTCGATCCTTTGCACGAGCTTCTCCTGACGTGCCTGTGTGAGCCAAGACAAAAAAATATGAACCAATACCAAGAGAGCATGAAGAGGATCTCATGAGCGAATGTGTGTGAATGAGCTTGGGGTCGCTTGTATTTATAAACTTCGTGTGTGACTGCTTGGGGTTAAGGCTCTACATGTGGTTAGCCTTACACATTCCATTTCACTTTAATAAATAAATTAATTCTTAATTTAACTTTCGCTTAACCGATTGGGGCGATCTATAGGTCGATTTTGGTCCTCTCGAAAAGAGGAATCTAATGCAATTATAATCTTGACCATCTGAGTTGTCTGTAGTGGAATTTGACTGCAGTTGCATAATTTTAACACTCCCTCTCAACCAAGGAGAATTCCACTTGCTAATATTTGTTCTTTGATCAATATGTGATTCTGTTATCTTCATGAGTCATTACATATTGTCACTGATCATCTCTGTCAAGTAGTCATCATGTTGTGGATCTTAGTCATCATAAATCATCAATGCACTTCTCATGCTTATTTCTGCTTATCTCTTGATTGTACCTTCTCGTATGCTAAACATTCTCGGATCTAGAAGAAAAATTTATCAACGGAGGGGATCTTAGGCTACCACACTTCGACTATCAAGCTATCAATCGGAATTTCTACCATCTGGTTACTACCCGGAATATCATCGTCAATCAACATCGGAGAGCATATCGTCAAGGAGCACGCCTCAACCTGTAACCACATCGGAGAGCGCATCTCTACCCGGAATCTCATGGGGGGGCTATACCTCTACAATCCCATATCTAGCAATAGGATATCCGTCCACGTAGGGGAGCCTATCTCGACCCTGGTATCACATCGGGGAGGTCACTCTCAACTCGGAACCGTATAGGGTTATCTCAACCCATCTTATTGCATACTAATCTTCCCATCGATGACCCTGAATAGCCATGTGGTAGAACACCTGCATCATAATCGCCTTGGGTTGTACACCCCAAGTACACTCTCACCTCGTTGGCCAAACGAGGAGCAGTATTCCCAACAAGCCCTGCTATTGGGTATGATGCCAACTGGGGTATACTCTGCAAAGACCAATCAGGGGAGGAACATTCTCCGACCCTATGAAGATAGGGGAGCAACATCTCAATCCTATGGGTAACAGATAGGGAATATGTCCTATTTTCCAGAGTTCCCTTAACCCTAGGAGTCCTCTATCTCAATTGTTCGTCCTGGGAGCTCAGACAGGGAGGAAGAGCTGGCTCAGTGTCCTCGATCAACATTGCTCTCATCTGGTACCTGCTAATTCCTCTTCATAGAGGACATCAAATCAAGTGTTATGTTAGAGCATACATAATAATGTAAATCACAACAAGATACCAATCATAAAAAGATACCATAATCATCCTCCCTCTTATGGAGCTGTCAATCACACATGGATACCATAATCATACTCCCTCTCACGGAGCTGTCAATCACAAACCTAGCTTGTCTTGAACAACTGTACTATCTCAATGAATGCAGAGATCACTGTCCAAACTATATGTATATGGGATTTTTTGTCATCATTGTGTGTCCATGTCTTATTTAGATCATGCTCAAACAACTCTCTAAGGAGCTTCTTCATCCTGCCTCACATCTAGCCTTGCTAGTAGCATTGTACCCGACCTCGGTCGTGTTATGGACCTCTCGTCCAAGATATGTTGGTAGATGTCATACTAAGGCAACATCCAACTGTGCTCGTTAATAATAATCCCAAACATCATCAGTTCTTCGATGCAGCTACATATCATGGGAGAAATATCTTAACCCTTAAGAGTAGAACAAATAAAAGATGTTTGGTGGCAATTCAGAATTAAGCATCTCAATCATGAATTTAATCATATTCTATACACATCATATACAAATGAATGTTCGAAATAGAACATCAATGCTTCAATCAAGTAACAGATGCCATGTCATGTTCAACAACATTTGAACTTTAAACCAGAGTGTCCAAGTGTTTACATTACACAATGACATTTCAACAGTCTTATAATATGGAATTTCTTTCCCAAATTCCAAAAATTGAATCATCATGCCATGATGCACCATTATGAGATTTAGAAGCCATCCCCCTTTCACTTAGATTTTTAGAGGCTCATCACCTGTCAAGGATAGACTATTAGTATGTATAATCAAAATCAAGGCCATACCTTGGAACTCATTATGATGACTTCACCAGATAACTGTCAAATATAGACAAATTTGAATCGAGGAGCTTGCATCACGCAACACTCTCTACAAGCATAATGCCTTACCATGCCAACATAACCAACCTTACATACATCAATGTTGCGTCAATGAAATTAGTTCATCAGTGTTTAGAAGCCAAACCAAAACCATTATCAAAGACATTGATTTCATAGTATCAATTCTTTCAACCAGTGACAGGTAGGGCTCATATCAAGTCTTGACTTCATTTATTGTTAAGTCAACAGGTCAATCATGCAATTACAAGTCATTTTTGTTATTATATTCTAGAGCATACATCAAGGTTAAGACATCCATGTTCCATCTTCGTACTGAGTCACAACAACCATTGTGCTAGGAACAAGGAGGCTAATGCATAACCATACTTTTGAATACTCACATACGAGGTTGAAGATTACTATGTCCATATAGCATTGTCATCTGGGAAAATCAACTATCACTAGATCAAATCATGTCAAATCCAAATGTGCGATTGTGGTAAGATCTATAATTCTAGATATATCTCAATCATTAAACATCATGTCAAAAGTTCCAAACACAGTTTATCAATATCAATCAAGTAAAATCTGTAGCAAAGTCCTCAAACATAATGACATATCCATATGCATGTCTCGACCACTTGCAATCACAAGTTCGATTCAAACATACAAACTTTTTTTGTTGATAGATCTTACTGATATCTACAACACATCTGCAACACTGACATCTTCCAAGTGACCATCTGGTTTCATGCTCAATTCCAACAATTCTAGGAATCAGTTTACAATGGGAAGAGATGTTAGAGACCCCTCGATTCAGAGTATAGACCGAATTCATTGTACAGAACTTCAATTCTGCGTCTATCAGGCATAGTCACATCTATGGGCCTTCCTTTGCGCGAGAGAGGCTCAGACCTCTGTTGTAGATCAACAAAGTCAGATACTCATATATCATAGAGGGGCATGTAATTTCACTTTTACACATGTCATCAACCTGTCTTTACTGGAGTCATGCAACAACAGATATGTTAGATCATAAACATATAGTTATCATGATCATTAACATCATGTTATCAATCTTTCATCAAGGGTTGGACTTGAAAGATCAGGGTACCAGGTTGATGTGACAATACAACCTTATGAACAATACATACAGTTAAAGCATTTAATTTCACCACATGCCATAACCACAGGAAGTCAGAGATCTAAAAGATCATAGATATGCCTCTATCATCATGGTTGCCAATACCATACGTATCATGACCAATAAACAAAGTGAAATCTCTCTTTCCATGAGCTTTCATCATGCTTATCACAAGCTTTATCAATACCATATCAAGGAGGTAAACTTCTATACGAGATCCAACAAGACTTATGCATATCAAGAGTCAAGAGTACCATTTACTAGAGTCAGATGTTAGCCAAACATCAATCTATGCCACTATATCTAAGATCGGCAATAAGTAGCCTTGTAGAATCAAGAAGATGATCAAACCATTCACTACTAGGTGCGCCATTTCATCATAGGAAACAAAAATCCCAATCACTCTTATATGCATGCATGTGCCATTTGTGAAAGAGACATTCTCAGCATACCATAGGGCTTTCATAGCCATCCAATGTTATAGCTGAAACATAATATGCCATGCATGCCTTGTGGTATATTACCTGTGCACCTTCACATAGGTAGCTTTAAGTGCCTCTTTACCTTTTCTAGATCTAGCCATCTTTCCTGCACTTCAAAGGATCCTCAAGAGGGAGCCACTCATCACATCTCATCACAGAGGTTAGCAATATCCAGGTGCTCAAATATACATGGAGGAAGTAATTAATAAAAACAATAATCAAATCCATGAGAATAAACAAGAGTAAGGTCATAAGTCAGGAAATACTTATCTTTAATGAGAGATGATCCTCCCCCTCTTGAACCAACCTTCAAGACTCTCCATAGACCATAAAACAATGTTGCCTTCAATCAACAATTTTTCAATAACCAGGTCATCTGTCAAATCGATTACAAGTACTTGAGCATCTCCACATAGGCCATGCAAGGGTTTCATAAACCAAATCACAAGACTTTACCATAAACCGAGGTTTCTTTCAAACCCTTATCCACCAAGGCATCCACTCATCACATCTCATCACGAGGGTTAGAAATATCCAGGTGCTCAAATATACATGCAAGAAGTAATGACTAGAAACAATAATCGGATCCATGAGAATAAACAAGAGTAAGGTCATAAGTCAAGGAATACTTATCTTTAATGAGATATGATCCTCTCCTTCTTGAACCAACCTTCAAGAGCCCTCCATAGACCATAAAACCAATGCTGATAATATCAACGATATTTCGCGAAATATCGTGATATTTTCCAGGAAACGATATTTCGGCCTGAAAATATTGCGATATTTTCAGATTTGAAAATATCGCCGATATTTTGAAAATATTGTCAAATATCGTCAAATATTGGCAAAATATCGGCTAAATATTGCCAAATTTTGAAAATATTGGCTAATTTTTAAAAATCTGAAAAATTGATTTTTTTGGCTTACCGATATTTGCGGATATTTTCGCTGATATTTCCGATAAGATATTTTCTGGACCCTCGCCGATATTTTGCCGATACCGATATTATCAACACTGGATAAAACAATGTTGTCTTCAATCAACAACTTTATCAATAACCAAATCTCAAGACTTTACAATAAACCATGGTTTCTTTCTAACCCTTATCCACTGACTGCCTAGGGTTTTCTTCATACCCTAGAATTCTCTTAGGTCTCTACCATCTTCTTCTTGCTTCCATAAAAGTGTCTCCATGGCGTTTCTTCAACCCAGCTCTGATACCATGTTAGTTTTTCATAGAGCTACATTGTTCTTTGCTTTGATAGTTACATTTCTTCAATAACATGTTAAGTTCACCCCAAATAATTATATCATTGTACAAATCTATATTATTAACCATCAGAAAATGGAACTATGTAGAAAGAACAACATCATCATCATCATCATCTAAGCAGCGGAATATAAAAGATCAAAGGAAGAGAAGCATGAACACAGAGACACCAGGATTGGTTCGAGACCAGGGCAAAACCCACTATGGGGAAAACCCTTGCAGAATCTTCTTCTAGATCATCATCAAATGATTTAGTAACAAGAGTACAATGATCCATAGATCCATATCTTCATAATGCAAAAAACAACTAGGATACGCACAATAAAACCATAAACATACTTTTGGTGAAGGAACTTGATTCCGAGGACAAAGATTCACTGACACTGGTTGAAGCCTACTGATGAATACCGTTGATACTGAGTGAAGATTGTAGATACATCTTGCAGTGGAAATACATGGAGCAAATCTATAGATCTGTAGATCTACAACCTCAAGCGCACGAATCTGATAGATCATCAAGTGATCTCAACTTCCAAGTCCTAGATCTGAGTCCAGGACGCTGTTAATGACTGTTCTGAAGCGAATGTGACTGAGCGACAGATGTATGAGGGCACTGCACAAGCAACTGAATGTGATCCAATCCAGATCTATCCATGAAATCCCTTAATTGCTGCCTTAACATGCTCAGCCCGCGGCTGAAGCCTCCTTAGCTGCGACCTAGATGTTCTGTGCCCACGGCTGAAGCCTACTTAGCCGCGACGTGGACGTTCTGTTCTTGCGGCTGAGGTCCTGATCATCCCGACACCCTAGCCGCTCCCTGAACAAGGTCTACCCGCGGTTATGCTAGCTTAGTTGCGGCCTTGACAAGGCTTGCCTGCGGTTCTAGCTCAACCCAGCCGCTACCTCACCATGGCCTGCTCGCAGTTCTGGTCCGGAACACCTAAATCAAATGTGAGACTCTGGCTGTGATCTCGATCCTTTGCGAGAGCTTCTCCTGACGTACTTATGCGAGCCAAGACAGAAAAATACGAACCAATACCAAGAGAGCATGAAGAGGATCTCATGAGCGAATATGTGTGAATGAGCTTGGTGTAGCTTCTATTTATAGCTTTCGTGTGTGGCCGCTTGGGGTTAAGGCTAACTCCACATGTGGTTAGGCCGACCATTTCAATTTCACTTTAATAAATAAATTAATTCATAATTTAACTTTCACTTAATCAATTGGGGCGATCTATAGGTCGATTTTGGTCCTTTCGAAAAGAGGAATCAAATGCAGTTATAATTTCGACCATCTGAGCTGTCCATAGTGGAATTTGACCGCAATTGCATTATTTTAACACGTTCCAGGCTCGACCCAAAGTGTGGACAGGGGGAGGGGGGAGCTAGCGCCTTGTGGACCCAGATGGGGCAAATGCGAAAAAGGGCTTGTAATGAACAAAGGGGAGTGAGATGTATGGTATATGGAAGTGGGAACACACAACCAAAATTAGGGTTTCACTTGTAGTGCTGCTCCTAAAGTTTGTAGCGAATAAAGGAGATCCCATGAGACTAGGGTACAAGATTAACCCCTAAGTTTAGGTAAGTGAACAAGAGTGCAAATCAAACCCATTCTTTTAGCCGAATCGCCCCACTAATCCGTGTCCATATGTGCCCATGAAAAGCAAGCATAAATACACAATAACATAATGAAAAATCATACCTTCGCGGTTGGAAGGCCCAACTTCAAACATACGATCATGACATATGAGTGAGGGTACGGAATAGCTGGCTTAGGCGACAAAGAATAATGACACATTGAGCTATTTGGTGGTTGCAAGGGGCTGATTTCTGTCGGTTGAAGACAAATTTAGGAGAAAATTTCTTCTAAAGGGGTGACCCATCGGTGGTGGGTAACATCTTACTTCAATTGGGACATGAGATCTTAGAAGAGTGCATGATCCATGTACTTGAATAGGGAGGTCGTCAGAACACCAACAATCTCTTGGTATCGCACCTGTTAACTGCACATCACAAAGAAAACAAACGAGGCAACATGTTTGGATGTCGTCCTTTGATCGCCCATGCATTTGTTAGTCCATAAAATCAACTAGAAATAAAATCTATTCTAGAATGCAAATTTAATCTAATAGCAGCTAATCAAGCTTGATAACATAATATGATATTAGTTCTAATGCAAAAATGAATATGCAATGCATCCTATTCTAACATGCATATAATAGTATGTCAAGTGTAAAGGAAAGGGTGATGCGACTTATTTGGATCAACTCCAACCAAAGGTCATCATCAAGTCTAGCAATGTAATAATATCCCTCACTAGCCTTACCATGAATCTCGAGTGGGACAAGATTTTTGTCAACCAATACTACATCCCCAACCTTGAGATCCTTGTTAGGCTTTTGCACCCACTTCTTGTTTTGGTTTTTATTGGGTCTCTTGAGGATACAAACTTCCTGAGATGGAAGAATAGGGGAGGGATCCTTAGTCTCGGGCTTTTTATAATATGGGATGAGGCCAGGCTTTACCACACAAGTAAAATATAGAGGCTCCCTTTAAATAATGAAAGGGGCTCCATCAAGCTGCGGGATAGTGGCATAAGATAGATCCATTTGGAGTTGCCCTCCCATAGTAGCACCCCATTTTCTAGAAAATAACATTCCCCACTCCATTTGGAGTTGTCCTCCCATAGTAGCACCCCATTTTCTAGAAAATAACATTCCCCACATAGGTATATCAATGACAACAACATCCATGAGCAATGATATGTCCTTGTTCATAGCTAATGACACCTTGAGATCTTTAATAAGGGCTTCAACCTCAACAAATTTAGAGTCAAAACCACTCACATTCTTGTATTTACATGTAATGTTGAGATTGAGTTGCTTCAAAACTGTTAATGGCATGATGTTGTGGAATCCCCAGAGTCTAGCATATAATTATGGAGAAAGAGGTCCGTTGACCACTCCGTGTCATCGACCCCATAGCAGTACACCCCCAGTTTTGTAAATGGGATTTATCATTCTCGAGGTGTTCACGCCATTCAGATTTCATCATCAGTCGATAGTTTTATAAATGATTTAAACCCATTCTGCATGTTTATAATGTAAATGATCTTAGTAAGACCATCATGTATGTAACAACCTAGGTAAGCCTAGTATTTTGTTGACAATTTCTATTCTAGGAGGTTTTTCGTCTCACTGTTTCATTTGTGTTTCTCAATACAAATGATCGACAGAGTTTTCCCCTCTAGCCTCACCCCAAAGCAAGGGTGGATTTTGTCGTTAAGATACTAAGTGAGTTCTAGTGTTTTCTATCGAGTTTTTGTAAAAGTAATTTGGGAATAATCCTAGCTAATTGGCTAGATTATTTTATTTCAAATGACTTGGTCTATTAGATCATGTTTTGAGTCGCAAAATTGGGTAGCTATTTGAGGGTCTATTTCAAATGGGTATTCCCTTTTCATGTGTCAAATTGTAATATCTCGATGTAAAATATTTTAGTGCATGGTCCCTCACAGTTAGACACCATGGCTAATGTATTAGAGGGTTGGAAAAAATAATTAATCCTCTCATGAGTCAATTAATTAAATTTTCTGGCCAAATTAAATTAAATCCTAAGCCATGAATTTAATTAATTTTATGTCTTAGGTAAATTTAAATTTTTCAAAGGCTAAATTTGTGGGTCTTATAATTTTTTTTTTTAAAGGTCCTAGGCCAAGGGAATATTGAAAATTTTGTGAAATTTTGGACCCTTGGCCTTGATAGTTAAGTCAAAGTCAATTTTTTGAGGTAATTAACTCAAAAAGGAATTAATTGAAAAATTCGAAATTCCTCAAAAAACAATAATTTCAATGGACGAGATTAAAAGATAATCAAATCCTTTTCGATGGTCAAGATTACTTTGACAGGGATCAAGCGAACTAGCCGTTGAAGATTTTAATCTATAAATTAGAGGTCTTTGTCCATCATTTGCATCCGATCTTTGAATCGTGCACTTTCTCTAAGAGGCTCTTGTAACTTTTGCTGATTAATAAAATAGAAAGACTTTGGGGTTACAGACTTTGGTGTTCCTTTTCTAGATCTATGTGGTAATATTGTTTCTAAAACTCTGCTACTTTTATTGGCACTTGTTGATTAATAGCCTTTATGGATTGATTTGCATACAGGTATATTATGCAGATTTTTGGGTTTTCTTAAATTTTCATTTTGATTTGATAGAAGTATCAGGTATCTATATTTTTGGATGATCTTATGGTTATTTTTAAATCACTATTAATCTAAAATTTAGATCTGAGTGTGTGGAGGTCATTATTCAAGATTTGGGCGTTTGGGGAAATCTTCAGTTAGATCAACCGACTCTCAGATTTCAAAAATCTAAAAATGCTCATTGTCTCTTAATCTCTGAAGTTATCTTACGGAATATTTTTTTTTTCTTAGGCTTGTGCCTCTCTTAAATTCTTGTTTTTTTTTAAAATTGTACAAAAATGGTTAAATTTGGCCAAGAGGGCTTTGATCTAATGGATCTGTAAAATAACATTGTAGATTTGTAAGCATTATTAATTTTCTCACCGAGATTTAGGGTTTTTATTTTCTGTACATGTGTTGGGTTTCTGGGTACCTTCATTCTAGTTTTGTGCAGGTTATATTGGGATTTTTTCAGGAAAAGTTTCAGATCTGAGCCAAATCTAGGCCTTGGAGGGTAAGATCTGGTCTCAGGATCAAATTATCTGTAGATCTGGGCGGGATCTTGCTTTAAAGTATAAATTGCAGGTGCATTTAAATTAAAATTTTATTCTGCTGGTTAAACTCTGGGAAAATCGAAATTAGTATGCATCAGTCTGCTTTTGCTTTCTGCCTGTCGCTGCTCCATTAGCCAGCGTTTTTTCCAGTGTTTTGAAAATTGTGATTTATTCGGAAGGTCGATTTAATCGGCGATTTTTTGGATTTGAAAAAATCGCCAAAAGATCGCGATTTTTTGGAAAAAATCATGGGCCCATCAAACAACGACCCAATAAGTTCAAAAATCGATTTTTTTTGGTCATTTTTGCAGACAGAGGGCAAGAAAGAGAGCTAAGGAGGAGGAGAAGTCATCTTGAGAGGACACAATCCACCTAATGAACGACCCAGATTGACTAGAAATTACTATACTTTTACAAGGCAATTTTACATCTGTTTTTAGCTTCGGGGGCCTCCCCTTGGACCCCCTAGGCAACGTTTAATTACGGGCGGCGTTGCCGCCCCATTAAGGTACAGGGGTCCAACGTTGTGATACAAAATAAACAAGATAATCAGGCTCCACACCAAACAGAGAGGCCTATCATGGAGTCATCCCCTGATTGGATAGAGCATGAGGTAGTGGAGGGGGAGGAGGAGGAGGAGGAGCAACAGCAGGAGGAGGAGGTGACACCACCTACCCCTGCTACCGATAGAGGACGTGGTCTGCCTCCTTTAGCTCCTGGTGCTTTAGGTTCTAGAGCACAATAGAGTCCATTGCTAGCCCCGCCAGCTTTTTCGTCTAGACTCTAGAGGGAAAGCTGTTACATTTTCTCGCAAGAGGGGTAGAGGAAATCAGTAGTATATACTATAGGTTATTTGGTGCATTCCTTTGTATATAACATTATGACTCATGATATGAGATACATTCAGGACTTAGTATTCAAGACATGATTCACTATTATGTGTGATGTAGCACTAGACATGATATTATCATATTACACATCTTATATATTAGTTTTTTTTTTTCATATTTATGTGTCAATGCATTTATTTTATGTTGTGGGTGCTTTAGATATTAAAAAATTGAAAAAAAATGAATATTTTTGTATGTGCTGATTTTTTCCTGATTTTTACGATTTTTTCCGATTTTTTCCCCTCGCCGATTTAATCCGATCGCAATTTTCAAAACATTGGTTTTTTCTACCTGCCTGCCTGAGCTTCTTTCCTCTGCTGTGTTTTCTCTGCTGCTCTCCCTTGCTATCGGTTTCCGTCCCTTAGACTCTACCCTCATCCATCTCCTTGTGCATTTCCTTTTGCTGCTTGCCCTCCGTCCTGCAGATCATCCTTCCTTCCGCGCTGCCATTTCTCCTGTCCGCAGCCCATTTCTCCATGCTTCCATCCTATTCGTTGCATCTTTCCCATCTGCTCGTCCTCCCTTCCTTCCGGCTCCTGTCCGAAGCCCATTCCCTCACGCTGTTGCCATCTCTGCCGTCGTTCTCATCCTGCCGCAATTCCATTTATGTCTTCCCTCCTTGCCCTCCGCCGCCATATCCCTCAGCTCTTGCACACTGTTTGCTCACCCTCGATCCGTATCCTCCTGCTCGTGACCTCATAACCTCACACACATTACAAACAAAACCTATGCATAACACTTCACTTTGTTTCAAAATTTTTTAATTTTTTTTAGATATAGTGTTATTCAACATTAGCATTTGATTTTTTAATTTTATTTAGATTGATTTGAAATTGCATTTCACTCCTTTTTTTTAAAGATTCAATAACAAAAAAATCATTTTTTTAAATTAACTTTTGATTTTTTCTAAAAAATTTAAAATTTCAAAAAAAGTAAAAAAATTAAAAAAAAGGTTAAAAAATTCATTAACTTTTAACATTAGGAATGCTTTTAAATTTTTTGTTTCTTTTTTGATATACTTGAGAGTGGTCTTGGGCGAATGTAAATTTTTCTATTCGGAAAACTATTTCACCTGTATGGACTCTCTTTTAAAAAAAAATTTAATTAGTTTTTAACATGTCTAAAGTTTGACTATAGGAAGAAATTAAATTTTCTGCATTGGAATTATTAAGAAAATCATTTTAACTTGGAATTGCTTGAAGTGTTTAGCATTTGAATTCAATGGTTCTTTCATGATAATATCTTTTTCCAATTTTAAATTTCGTAAGTCTCGAATCTGGGTTTGAAAATTTTTCACGTTTAATATCTATTGGGATTGATCATCGTTTAATTAGCTTTAGCTGTGGTTTAATTACTTGAATTGATATTAATTGCATGGTCAACTTTGAGAGCTTTTCAAGTAATGATAAATTGCATGTCTTTCTTTCCTAGATTGAATATGTTTAATGCATGATATTGAAGGATTATGAAAATATTTTGTTCTCTTTGAGCTAGAATTGCATTGGAATTATGAGCTTATGTTTAATTGGAAGTGATATTACATTGTTGAAAAAGCTTGTCTTCGAGTTTGGTAAGTTGAGCATTTATTTGATCCATTAAATATTGTGGTTGTGGCTTATTAAGCATTTTGCTCTCATCTCTTGCGTTCACATTTTAAGATTAGAACGTTGTCCATTCTAGCAGTGGTTATCTATCAACTACTTGATCCTAATTTCATAACGGGATAATTGACTCCATAAGGCACTGGTTTCAAACTTTTAATGTAATCAAATATGTTAAATCTCGTTAAATCTTAAACAAGTGCTTGGTCGTTTGACTGTGACTCCCAAACTGGTTGGTTTCCATCTAGTTCTCTTCATTCCATTTCTATAGGGTCTACCCCCCTTAGTCTGCAGCGAGACAACTTAAATAGAGAGATTGGGGATCAAGGTGACAACCCCCGATTTGAGCCGTTGTCGCGGTGCCTAGACATTCTGTACGGCAACAAGGTCAATGACGACTAAGGTAAGCAAAAATAGCTCGTGGCAAGGATAGGTGTTAGAGAGATGTATGTTTTGGAATGTGATAGGTGGGTCCTTTACATTCTCAATCCCTATAGCTTGCTTTACGTGCCATTTTTGGGACGAAAGCTTGGCTATCTCTTTGATAGGAACCATCATGGTCATCTTTCCTATAGTAGCCTCCTGCATCAATATCGAGTTTAATGCCCTTGTTTTTAGTTTTTTGCTTGGATTCCCCTTTTGGAGGATCGTTTTTGGTGCTATCTTTCTTATGGGGATCTATCTTTGGTTGAGGGGGTTTCTTAGGAAGAAATTTCTTGGGAGGAGGTTCCTTCTTTTTTTATTCTTCGGAGCTTGTGGAAGGGTTTTTATCATTCTTCCTTGAATATTGGATTCCTTTGAATCTCCCACTATCATCAACATTTAGAATAGGCTCGTCCCTTTCATCTTTGAGCTTTACTTAATGTTGAAGGCTTGGGTTTCACCAATTATGTTCATTTGCTCACCACGCTCCTCATCTTCACTTTCTTCATTATCACATTGCTCATCTTCGGAAGATGACGCTTCTTGTTCCACAACATTAGTTGGAGCCAAAGTGTTGGGAACCTGAGGTGGACCTTGCTTGCCTTCATCATTAGTTTTCTTGACAAAATGCTTATTCTCTGGAAAAAAACACGAGTTTCGAGCTTTTGCAAGATCAGTGAATTTGTTCATGTACAATCTTAACCTAGAATTCATGTCCTCGAATAATTTGTTAAGTTTCTTAAGAGCCATGACTAGGGCTTGCTCAACCTGATACTTAGAATTGCTCTTTTTTGTCTCTACCTTAGACCTAGGATGTTCAAACATCTCAATTTTAGAAGCATTTAGGTTTTGTTCAACCTCAATGACAATCTTTTTGGCCTCAACAAGAGTCTTGGGCTTTTTATTCTTTAGTTGATATGTCATGTGCCCTCCTACAACCTTAGTGAATTTTTCAAGTATTAGAGCATCAGGAGGTTTAAGATGATCGAGGATATCGCTGACAACCCTATCGAACATTTGTATAAATTCCCTAACATCTTCGTTGCCTTCCTTTTTCATGTGGTAAAACTTCTGAAGATTAAAAGCCCCTTCGACATTAGATGGCCATCTTTTCTTAAAGGCATCTTCAATTTTTTCATAGTCATCAATGCTATCTGGAGGGAGACTAAGATACCATTCCCTAACATGTCCTTCAAAGGATAGAGCGAAGAACATCATTATCAAGTCCTCATCAATAATCCTTTTTGGGCCTATTGCCCAAAAGAAATCATCTATATGATAATTAGCATTTTGATCAGCAGTTGTTTTGAACTTGGGTAACCACTCATGATATTTCTTTGGTAAAGGATCAGGGTTGTTACTCAAATTCAAAGGTCTAAAGACACGAGAAAGAAGCCTCTTGGTTCTTGGAACCCTAGGTTGGTTTTGATTTTGGTTGACATTGGCATCCATATTGATAGTTGTGTTGCAAACGTCTTCAAATTCAGGGAGAAGATTAGTTCTAATAAGTGATGGAGTTCTTTCCCCTCTCCTTACAACAACCCTAGTTATAGGAGGAATGTTGTCTAATTCTTCACTTCCAATCAAACTAGGGGTTTTTACAATGAATGGAGTGTTGAAGAGTGTAACTAGGTTTGGTCTTCATAATGACATGTATTCGCGATTTTATGTGAGGTGTAAAGAAGAAAAATAAAATTATTGTAATGTTTGCATCATGGGTTTCATGAGCAAGAATTTTTTTTTTAGTTAAGGCTCCCATTGAAGAGCCCTTAGGGATATTGTCATCTAGTCATAAAATTCTAAAGAGTCATTGTCATGCAATGAAGGGATGTTACACATTGTAAAGAGTCATATTTGTCTTTATAAGTAACCCTCCAAGACCTTGTCACTAGCCCTCACTCAAGTCGGCCTACAATGGAAGGGTTATTCTAGAAAGGTGAAGTCGTCCTACTCCAAGAGTTCATGTTGGCCTAATTGTCATGGACAAACGACTATATATATGCCAATGCTCGACCTCATTTGAAGGCAATCAATTCGATGAAGTAAGTCTCTCGTAACAAGTGCGCAATTCATCTTAAAAGGACCCTTGAGGACAACAAAGTGGAGCAACAAAGCTGTAGGCTTCTTGACTTAATTGCAAAATACACAAGAGGTATTCGTAATAATAATATATTATATATAAAATGTACAAGTGATGATAAAATGTTGCAATGAGGCCCTGCTTATATACCTAGGCAGGCGACCTTTCATGACTGGGCATGTCTTTTAGATATAATTCATAACACAAAGAAACAAGGAAGGAGAGTGTGATCATTGAGGAATATTTTAGGCTAATTTAACCTCACACGTGCGAGAATTGTAGGTTTGAAGTTGGCTAAGGAAGATCGAAGATTACAGTCACATAAAGGTGACCTTGTTAGGGTGAAGAACTTCATTGAAGGAAGTTGAGTAGGAGATAGAAGAGTCTCTCTCAAGGAGGAGTCTATTCAATAGGAAAAAATTATCTAGGGTTTCTGTTGTGAAGCAAAAGGATTACAGACCTACAAGAAGAGGTCGAAATTCTGGAGGAAGTCGAGAACAAGAAGAGGAAGAGTAGCGTTGAAGAGGAGGCTAGTGACTTGGTCTTGGGAGGGCTCTAGTGTCAAGGGTCTTTGTCATGGTCTTGGTATTCATCAATTGAAGGTTCTATAAGAAGAATTTCGTTTGGGTTTTCCTCTCAAAGAGTGAGAGGTTTCGGCCCTGGTTGACAAGCCTATATAATGTGTATATTGCACCTTATTGTTCATAATTTGTTAATTGTCTTGATGAAAAGAACACAATAATAACTAAGGAAGAGAAGATTGTAATCAAGAAGTCAAAAGACTATCACAAGAAATTATCATAAGTAGAGAAATCACCTAACTACTGATGCTCTAGATTTCTTAACATGGAGTCACTAGAGGAATACTTATAATGTCGTCAACGAATCAATTCCTCAATGATTCATGGGGAAGGTAGACTTGCTTCCTCCCGGGAAACAACACCAAAAATGTTGCTGCACAAACTAGTAGGCCTAGTAAATAGGCTAAGGTTAGAGGGCACAACAACAATTTGGGACAAAGGCCCAAGGTCACCACAACCTATGTTCCCTTTTCTTCTCGAATTTTCAACGACGGGAGGAGTCCTAGTATCCCTCACTTTGATAGATGTATCTAGGATTGGGTTGAAGTGAGGCAAGGAAGCTCCTTTAGTGGAAAAGTTCGATGAAAGTTTGAGCTTTGGGAGAAGCTATGAAGATTTTCCAAGAATAGCCCCTTGAAGAAAATACTACACGAGACCTAGGGTTGAGAAATTTTATGATACAAGTGTTCATCGAAGGTCAAGGTAGATAATAGAAAAGGTTGACAATGATATACTTCAACAAGTACAAAAGTAAGAACCTTCAAAGAATTCCTAAGTTGAAGAATGGCTTCTAGGGTTCCCAATTGGTGCGATAGTTAGGGCATCAATTATATTGAAATTCCATTGTCGGAATTTGTTCAAAACTTGTGGATGCCTGGAGGAGATACTAAGGAAGAGTCATGTCTAGACGAAAGTAAAAAATTCCTCCTGTTTAAAATTTTGCACCAAGTCCTAGATGGGCCTCCTTGTCCTTAAAGAGACGAAAAGGAGGTAAAAGAGAAGTAAAAAGAAAGTTTTTTCGTTGAGTTAATGTGATTAATAAGGACTTAGGACCAGTGCCAAGCAATTGGGAGGATTGGAGTAAAATTTGATCCTGGTTTGGTAACTTTGCTCTTTAAGGAGGCTTAACGAAGCAACTTCACTCCCTATGGATGCAACTACATGACAACTTTAGACATCTATACTTCATTGGCAATTGCTATGGAGTTTGAAGGATGCAAATTATCCTCTATGAACATTCATTCATTCATCATATTATGAGTAACACATGCAAAATTTTCCAATAGTATCAAGGCCTTAAATGTTTTTTCATGAATTAGGGCACAATAATAACCATAAGAATAAAATTCCATGCATTAGACATTCATTATTTCAAAAATATAGCAGTAAAAGGCACTTACAAGACAATGAAGAGTATATCCATCCACAAGAATGCTAAAAAGAAGCTCCAAGATAGAAAACGAACTTTTCCAGATATCAAAATTTATTAGCTTCATCCAAATAACTCCACAAAAATGCAGGCGAAAAATCCTCTAATGAGGTAGCTGAAAATCCCAAGTGCAATGCTCAAATATAAGTGAGGCCTCTCTTATTTAATATTTATATCAGCCTCTCACAAGTTCGATTTAGCCTAATTTAGCCTAACTAAGCCCCTAATATTATTGTAATGTGTAAAATAACATGTCTTTGGTGACAAGCCCACCAAATAGCTGCTAAAGTGATTGATAATCCATCCCAAGAGGGCCGAAATAGTGCAAAATGGAGTAGGAAGGGTCTTCGAAAGGCCAAGATGAGTCCTCAATGTGCTATGATGAGAGTGAGGGCCTCAAACATGATGAATAAGAGGGGGATGCCCTCCAAATGCTGCAAAACGTCTCCAAACCCCATCTTGGGCTTTGTGGGCTCCAAATGGGTCTTGTGGGTCTCCAAATGGCTCAAGATCATGTTGATGCTCCATCAATGAGTGCTAGAAGATGACACATGCCCTCCCATGTCTCTACGGAAGAGACGAAACCTCCATTGGGGCCTAGGTCAACTGCCAAGTGTTGGGTGCAATGTGTGGCCGACTAGGCAACATGGTCCAAGTGCATCATCATCTTTGTATTGTTGCGGCACGAACAAGTAACATAGTGGTGCTGAAGAAGATAATGGTGTGGCAATTAATGCTTTGCAGTGCTGGAGACCTATGGCTCTGAAAGCTTACCCTACAAGTTCCATTATGACCCTCTAGAGGGCTTGGATCCCATATAGGGACACCAAGTCCAAGATGAAGACCCGCCTGCAATCCTGTATAAGATCGAATGCGTCTCCTCACCTTCCAGGCCAATAATTCATTAGTATAATTGAGCAAATAAGTTTGCTAATCAGGGGTAGAAATGGACACTTCATAGTGACATGCCCTTCCAAAAGGGGACTTTAGACCAACGTTGCACGAAGCGAGGATGTTTTTTGGAAGCAGGGACGCGGAAGCTTCATTTTCCAAAAATTTAGGAAGCGAAGTGTTTTAGAAGCGTCTAGTGTGTGTATATATATATATATATATATATTTCGCATTTATATTCAAAACATCCCAAATACCTTATTAGTTGTAGAAGACATGAAAACATGCATATTTTTACATAAATCAAGATAGATATGACATCCATGATTCCATTGTACATCAATAATTAATTATTCGAGCATCAACCATCTAGAATCTAGATTCTAGATCCTAGCAATTACAAACATACATTAAATTTTTAAGCATGATAAAACATTTAAGCATACTATAAAACATAAAACATTTAAAAATTAAGCCTACTATAAAACATAAATGATAAACATAAAACATTTAACCATATTATAAAACATAAAGCATATTATTAGTGAGCAACTGTCAACATAGTCATGTCCAAAATTCAAATAATAATGTTTACAAAATAGGCCACTTGGCCACCACCAAGACAAAAAAGTTCAAATTCACAACAAGCCTACAAGTCTAATGATAATCTATGACAAAAGCAGTAAAGTGTGAACACTGAAAATATCTACTCATCTCTCCTCCTTCCACCACGAAGAGTACGTGACGGTGCACTTCACGTGGCAATGAAGAAGATGGTGGCTGTGGAAGCTGTGGCAATGGCACTGTAACTAATGAAGACGAAGCCCCTGCTGTTGGTGTTGAACCATGGAACCTAGGAAGCACGGGACTAGTGGGGGTTGGCATGTCAAGTCGATCATCATCATGATGGGTAAGAGCATCCTCTAATTGCTCTAATCACAACACTCCATCCTCCAAATTGGTCTCCTCTGGAACCCTGTCCCAAACCTTAAGGTCTCTGTTACTCTTTGCATCTTCATAGTAATGGAACAACAATCTCAAGTTGTAATGAACATAAACCAAGCTCTCTGCCCGGTCTAAACTCAACCTGTTCCTTTTAACACTGTGGATGAAAGAATAAGAGCTCCACACCTCTCTGCAAAAGAAGTGTTTACCACCTGTGATAGCACCCGCAATGCCAAAGTCTATAGACGTGGAGTAGCACCTCCATGCATGTTCCACCACTTAATAGAAGAAAAACTCTCTCGATCTCTAATAGCATGCATGCTCCCAAATGGACCAGTGTAAAGTGTATAGCTGCTCAACTGTTTCCGTACCAAGTGTGCCTCCTCCTCATCAGGGACTAATTTATCCAGTGCATCCATATATTTGATTAGGACCTCTGGATCTAGGTGTGGTTTTCTCCTGCTCGCCCCCCTAAGTGCTGTTGTAGAAAGCCGTGATGGACTATAATATTTAGGTGTCAATACATATGCTAATGCATGCAATGGAATATTTAGCATATCCCATCGTTTTACCACCTCTGCACGACTATATTTGTACAAGGTGGTATCTCTAGGCTCAACAATGTCTAATCTACCCCAACATGTTGTCCATTTGCTCATACACCGCCCCAATTATTGGCTTATCTGAATCCCCAAACTTGATCATGTAATAAATTGGTTTGGTGAATTGCAAAACATATTTAACCTGTGACCAAAAAAACATGTCAAGAATAGTGTCCTTTGCTGCATTAGCACCATCTCTATCAGTGTTAATCTCCTCCCATGATTCAGCGGTGACCATATTAGTTAGAGCTTGTCTCACCTTCACTAGCCGCCTAAAGGTGAGGTAATAACTTGCAAATATGGTTTTTGCAAGTTTAAGCAACTGCAACTTGGAGTAAGTGCCATAGAAGTAGTTTACCCTTGTATGCCCTGTGATAAATTTAATGAGTTTCTTCCCTCTCTTGTAAAGCTCATTAATCCACCCACATTATTTATGCTTCACAATATCATGCATCAAAAGGTTGAATGTGTGCACCAAGCACCCATACCAAAATATGTGTGGATAAGTACGCTCACTAATTTTTCCTGCTCCGTTACAATTTGCTACATTATCTGTGATCACTTGAACCACTTTACTAGGACCAACATCTCTGATTGATTACAATAGGAGATCTGCAATGTTTTGGGAAGTTGCACTGACAGAGGAGGAATCATGACATGCAATAAACACTGCACCACTAGCAGGAACACCAAGAACATTTATCAAATGTTGGTTTCTGATATTTGTCCACCCATCTAATACAATGGATACCCCACTATCCACCCATTCATTTGTAAAACGTGTCAAAGCTACTTGAACCTTTCCTTTTTCTCTTTCTAATAACATTGTTTTAGCTTTCTCATAGTTGGGGGACTTGTATCCTTTTGGGGCTTCATTGATGCCCTTTACCATTTCATGCCAATAGGGAGGGCGAAGCACATTGAATGGTACATCGCAAGCACAAAAAAATCAGACTATCTTTCTGTCCACATCATCTCTCCTAGCAACATCAAGGAAATCCGCTATTGTTTTTTTACATCTAGAACTTGCAGAAGCACCATGAGGAGATGATTTAGCAAATCTAGAGGTTACACTTGATTCAGATTGAGTTTTTTATTTTTTTGTTGTGCAACCTCCTCTATTTGGATGTATTTTCTTCTTTGTTCAGCTGGAACCTTTGGGCAAATTGCTATCTCCACAACACCCTTTCTTTCATCACTGTCCATCACCCCACAAAGATGCCTCCTCACACGGGTATATGAACCACTATATGGTTTTCCTCCATGACAACCATGAGGGCACAAAAACTTGTAGTTTCCACCACCATTTCCCCCTTCAAGTTTGGTCACATAGTTCCACAAGGGTGTCAATGCAACTTTCCCCTCTTGTGATTCAATGTTTTCAAACCCTTCCTTCTCATCATACATTGGGTCACTCATATGGGGACCACTTTGCTCTTCTTCTTCATGTTCTTCTCTTCTATTTTTGCTCTCCCTTACCATCATCAAAACCAAGAGTGGAGTGGTACATAGAACCCAAAAAAACATCATCTTTGAATATGAAAATAGATGGTGGTCAACTTGCAAAAAATATACAAGAAGAAAGAATGGGAAAGTGTAGGAGAGGGAGGAGAGAAAATACAAAAAGTGATGACAAAAAAATGAGAAAGTTTGGGGTTTGCACTTACCTCTTTAGCTCTTGTAGATGGAAGCCCTTTTTTACTCCTCCAAGTTCCTCCTCCTTCATTCCTCCAAGCTCTCCTCAACTCTCTTTTCTCCAAGCTCTCTTCTCCTCTCTTCTCCAAGTTCTCTAAAAACACAAGTGAGAAAATGAGAGGTGAAATAGAGGTTATAAGCTTTTCATCCTATCCGTAACTCAACACTAACTCACCTTCTAACCTAACTAAAGACAAAAAAAAAAAATCAAAAAAGTTGCTTTTCTGAGCTGTGTTAGTCGGATCCATATGACGCTGTACGAAACTGCTTGCGATCCGTACCGGAAGCACATCACTTTCATATGACTATTCGTCATACGAAACACAGATCCGACCGTACGGTTCGGAAAATCCAGGAAACTCAAATTTTTTTACGAAATGCGTTTCAGAAATTCCGAAGCGCATTTTGTACGGTGGATCCCATATGGTTCCGTATGGACCACGTTTCAGGGGTTGGAGTTGCGGGGGTGGGGGGGGGGGCGCGTTTCCTGCAACATCGCTTTAGACATGCTCGAATGATTCCTTCTTTGACTTAAGTGGTTAATGGAGGACCCTATTAGGTGGTTTCAATCTCTAAGGTAGTGGCAAGTCCATGGTACATCCATCAGATGGTAGGCGTCATGTGCAATAATGATGGAATAGAATGGGGGCAAGAGGGAAGGCTCTAGGCCACATGGCATGGTACATGGGTAGTTATAATAAAGGAGGCCCACACCTTGGTTGTATGAATGTAGGAGGGAGCAATCATGGTACATGAGTTACCCCGACCTGTATTTTTCCACCCTTCTTCATATGCCTTTTGCCTTTTATTGATTTTTCTTCTTTTTACTACACAGAGCTCAGGGGATGAGAGCATGATCTATAAGATGTTGCAGTGAATACTCCCCTCAAGGTGGGGCGGTTCATTGCCCATCAGGGGTTGGGACAATCATGGGATCCTTAATGATGTAAGAGCAACTCATGGTGGCCCTAGGAACCAGAGTGATGGCCATAATGAAGGTGGGCAACTTCATGTTCAACTTTTGCCCACAAGCTAAATTTTTATGTCCCGACCATCTTTTGTATTTTGTGGTACATTCATTGTTGTAAGTGGCCAAATTATGCTTTTATCTTTCTTTTTAGCTGCATCAACCTTCAGGCATCATTTCAGGCCCGACCCAAGGTTTGGACAAGGGGAGGGGGAAGCTAGCACATTGTGGATTCAATGGACAGATGTGGATGTAGAGGGGGAAAATGCGAAAAATTGCTTGTAATGAACATAGGGGAGTGAGATGGATGGTATTGGGTAGCAGGACCACAACCAGAGCCAAGGTTTCGCATGTAGTGCCACTCCTAAAGCTAGTAGCCAATAGAGGAGATCCCATGGTACCAAGGTACTAGATTAACCACCAAGTTGAGATAAGGGAACAAGAGTGCAAATCAAACCCATTCTTTGACCGAATCCCCCCACTAATCCATGTCTAGATGTGCCCAAGAAAAGAAAACATAAATACCCAATTACATAATGAAAAGTCATACTTTTGGGGTTGGAAGGCCCACCTTCAAACATACGATCATGACAGATCCGTGAGGGTACACAATAACTGGCCTAGGTGGTGGAGAATAATGGCACATTGAGCTATCTAGTGGCTGCAAGGGGTTGCTAGTTGCCAACTGAAGACAAATTTAGGAGAAAATTCCTCCTATAGGGGTTAGTCACTGGTGGTGGGTAACAGGCACATGCTGCACATTGTAGCCCAACTATACTATTGATACCAATGATAACATATTCTCATAGAATGGAGCAGGTTGTGTTCAAATTTCTTTTCATTCTAGCCTTTTTATTAGGCTTTTCATCAACTACTGATAGATGGTATTATCATTGATGATAAGGATTGAGGAAAGAACTATATAAGAAAGTAACGCCTTGTATTTAGGTAGCTCTGCCATGTGTAGTTGAAAGGGTTCGATGTGTTCTTCTCTATAAGATTCAAGTTACATTAGATTCTTTTTCCAACTATGAAAGTCATGTAACATGTAATCATATTCATCTTCTCAATGTCATAGTTGTTTAATCATAGATAATATTTTGTTATGATTGTAGATAACTCTATTTTGAGTTGACAAGTGTTCACTCCCCCATTACTAGTGGAATTGGGTAGCAATCTTAGGAAAACTGTTGATTTTTGTAGCATCGGATGTGCTCTAGCCTCAAGATTTTGCAGAGAGGCTAAGAAACATGCATTCTACAATACCGAGAAATCGTTTTGGGAAATTCCACCCGGAGAGGATTTAATTAAAATAATTAATTATTTTTAATGGAT
This sequence comes from Pinus albicaulis, assembly GCA_034641835.2. NCBI lineage: Eukaryota > Viridiplantae > Streptophyta > Pinopsida > Pinales > Pinaceae > Pinus > Pinus albicaulis. The sequence goes on along the minus strand of CM076581.1, from coordinate 122,095,051 downwards.
TCCTAAGTCTAAACTTAGGAAAAGAAATAATTAAAAGGTATTAATTAGATCGAGTGTGAATCTTCTAGATGAAGACAAGGATCGACTCCTAGTTAATCTTAGCCTTTGATTATGTTTTAATCTTGGTCGTTGATATGTCAACGAGAGATTATAAGAAGGAGCTGGATAAACATTTGCAGAACAGATTGCGTGAGAGATCAAGAGATCGAATTCTCAAGAGAGTAGCACAACAATTGTCGGAGAGAGATTGAGGAGATTTCTTGCAGTGAGGGGCCGAGATAGTTTGTCGGAGGAAGTTTTCCTGATCCGGTGAATCAATTGCAGGGGAGGCATTGAGAGGTTCAGAGAGGTTGCACAGTGCCACACTGGGCAGTGTAGAGGCACTAAGGAGATTCACAGTTTTGTTGAGGAGCAATCTAGATCTAGTGTTGGGAGCCCGGGTGTGAGACTAGAGGGCCAGAGATCTGAGTTTCCAGTTGGCAGATCGATGAGCTAGAGGGGTGATGCAGAGACATCTCGGGGCTATGAATTCAGGGTTGGATCAATGTCGGATCGCCAGTGACATTGTGAGATAATTTCTCACTATCTCTTTGCCAGTTTATTCTCTGTATTGGATTGCCAGTTTGGGCATCCAAAGATTTGTATTCAGAAACTACTGCATAATAATTAAAACCCTCAACTGCTCCACCGGTTTTCCCACATTGGGTTTTTTTGAGGCATTGTCCAAAAACAACGGTGTTCATTGTGTGTGTTTATTTATTTCCTGCTTAGTATTTTGTTTTTGCAGTATTTTTATGTTGTGAAGGCTGCAATAGAATTTATTTCGATGTTTACTGTGTAACACCGTAAATAACTTGATTCAAAATTAACAAATAGAAGAAATAATATTAGATTGTTGCAGTAGGGATTTCGATTAAGGAATTTTCACGTAAACCATGAAAGGGATGTGCTTTTATGCATTTTAGACAACCATGCAATAAATTTAAATATCATCGTGCAGGGAATTTAGTTTTATGAGCATGAACCTGCAACCATATATACTATTTAATAAACCAACATAAAAAACCTTACAACGTTTTGCATTTTAAAAAACACTACCATGACCCTGTTGTCATATGTGATGTTGGTGCAAGATCCAATAAAAGCTTAAACATAAACCAAATTGCTATAGTTCCATCATGAGACAACAATAAATAATAACTCATAAAATATATTTGACAATCCTTAAGTGGTACTCAAAATGTACTTCCAAGTTTGTTAGGAGATCTAGATGTCGAATGACATTTTGATGGATGGTAGTGATAATAGCATGGAAAATGTCGAAAGATATCAATTTGTCATTCATCTTGGTGTTTTAAGAGTGGAAAAAATGGAGAGTCAACTCATAGGATGATATTTTTTGGCGGACCGAAGTTTGGTGAATTGGAGTTTGAAACCTTCAAGTAACAGTTTGAGGTGGCATCAAAAGTTATGCCTTTGGAGGTTTTCCTTCCTGTTTTGACCGCCATGATTTGAGAGGATGCCATGTCAACGCCCATTATTCATGGAAAACGGGCTAGCCACATGGTCATGATGAAGAAGATTCTTGAAGAGTCAATATTGTAATTCTACTTAGGAGTTGAAGGAATCAAGCTTAACCTCTAGTAGGTTGTCAAATTGTGTTATAACTGGGCCATTAGGACGAAAAGAGGTTGCATTATATTGGAGTGAATTTTTTTCCATATATGAGTAGAGTCGCTAATAGTGGATAGAGAGAGAGGAAACAAAGAGGGTTGGTATAATGTAGCAACCCATGGGCCACAGGTCTCACTCCTTTGTACTTGTGTCCATTTTTGTTTAGAGAAAGAGAAAGCAGAGCAACCTTACCTTCCAGCTGTGTTTTCTCATGAAAGAGTTTCCAAGGTCATATCTTGTGTTATTGTGGTTGTCTGTTTGTTCTCCGTTTTCTGCATAATTATAATTTGTAGCATACACAATAAATAGAAATTAAGAAATCTAGAAATCTAAGGATAAGTAAACCCTCATAGTGTTAATTTTGGATTTTTCTAATATATTTTAGTAGATCTGTTTATGATGAACTGTCCATTGAAATATCCACGACAGTTTACAGACCACACTTAGACACCGCTGAATTTATCTGTCACAGTATCCTCTTCAAAGTAATGACGATTATGAAAGAAACACGACACAAACATTAAAATAAGGAGTATTTCCCTTAGGAAAGGTTACCACACAAATACAAAATATATTACTTTATCAACTATATGATTTTTGAACTGGAAAACAATTTAGGATCCTTTGAATAGCCCTTCAGTGCTTTCAATTTTAGAAATGATTACAATATGTTCATCACAAGATTGAACAACAATGTGGTTCTCTAAGTGCTAATCACTTCTGCCACTATCATGAAAGATGCTTAATGAAATGTATACCCTCAACACTAGCCAAAGGAAGAATAGCAACCATTGTAGCATTGATAATGATTGCTACTTGGTTTTTCTATTATTGGCATTGTTGCTGCACAAACTAGCAGGCCTAGTAAATAGGTTATAAGGCTAGAGGGCACAATAACAATTTGGGACATATTGAGAAATCAAGGGGAGCTAGATTAGGTGACTTCTCTTACTTTGATCACTGCTTGTGATGTGTTTTTACTTAACTTAATCAATTTCTTCTTTTTGTTGATTATATTTGGTGTTCTTTTCATCAAACAACTACTAAACCATAAAGAGCAATAAGACAAGAGGACACAAGATATAGGCGATAAGCTAGGGCCAAAACCTCTCCACTTGAGAGGAAAACCCACAAGAATTCTTCTCTTCTTATAGAACTTCAATTGACGAATTCCCAGACCTATTACCCTTGACCAAGATCCTCCAAGACCAAGTCAGAGCCTTCCTTCCAGCAATTCCCAAACAACTTCTGCAACTTCGAAGCCCAACAGAATCTTCTGCAACTTCGAAGCCCAACAGAATCTTCTGCAACTTCGACACCCAAGCAAAATCTTTTGCAACTTCGAAGCCCAACAGAATCTTCTGCAACTTCGACACCCAAGCAAAATCTTTTGCAACTTCTACCTCTAGTAGATTCTTCTGTAGAAACCCTAGCTTTGGTACATGAGGAGATTATGATAGTTTCTTCCTCCTTTCCTCTTTGCTTGAATTGATTCTCTCTCCTAGAGAAATCGACTTGCAAGGTATACATCTTGATGCCCTAACTCAACTTTCGCAACTCCACCTTTACTGCTACAATAGGTGCCCTAATTCCTTCGCATGTGTGGAGAGTAATAGCCCAAAACAAATTCAAAAATATCATTTTTCTTTCCTTCTCTTCGTCCTTCCTTTCTTCGCACTTCTTTCTCTTTCTTGGTCGAACTTATAGGAAGTGAGTGAGTGTCATAAGCGACGTTGAAGTCTCCCTTATATATAGGTTTCCCACTAGGCCAAATTGCTCCTTTTAGGTCGTATTGTACACTTGAGATGACCAACTTGATCTTTGCATCATGATGAGGTCCTGAAGGGTCTTTTGACTTTATTTTGACTCAAATAAATTCCTTTTACAATATGTAACATGTCCAAGAAGTGTCTTTCATAGATGACAATGACTCTCTTGTTTTGTAGACTCAATGACAAGCCCTAGAAGCTCTCAATGGGAGCTTGACCTATAAAATAAATTTCCTTGAGCATGAAACCCATGCCTCAAGAATAACAATAATAAATTTATTTTTCTCATTACATCAAATACATAAAATCATGTTTACATATGTCATTATGAAAATTGGACCTAATTAAATATTTCAACACTCCCTCTTAACTAGGGAGGTATTCATAATCCATACAAGGTACTTGGACATTCTCAATCTGAAGAATTCTCATAAGAAGAGTTGGATGGGTAAGCCATCTCTTTGCATCAACCCAACCAGCATTGTTACATAGCAAGGCCTTGACTAACAACTCTATCTCTCCACAAGATCATAACACAATGCTGGTGAGACGAATGAATGATAGACACCATCATCATTGTCTCTCAAGGCACATACCCCACCCGGGTGTTCACAGGTTATGTCCTTCCAGGACTATTCTTATCTTGGATTCCCAATCCTCAAAGAATATTGGTCCTCTTCGACTACTCTTATCTTGGATGCCCTACCTCATCCTCAAAGAGTATTGGATGCCATATGCTTACCAGGGACTTGATTCCAACAACAACTATCTGTTCTTTGGTGGAGATCATGGTACCATCAATTGTTTGTATCACTCCTTTCAATGTCATGAATTTCATTTTCATCATTATGGAGCCTTCATCTTTTCTTTGCAAGACATCGACCATCCATCACTTTCCTTCACGAACCATGTTAGTCATGTCATCCTTTTCTTCATTGGAAAGTGATCTTCTAGTCCACATATAGCTTTTCTTCATGCAACTACCTCTTCCAAGTCATGTTTCCTTTAGGGTCCTTCATCCAACCACATGAGTGCTAGTTGTAGGTGACATCTACAACTCTCTTTCTGTAGCCTTGTATCAACCCATCCAGACGTTGTTCAAAGATAAAAAATGAACATCAAATCAATGTTATCTTTTGTGATGGCCTTTCATCATGACATCTTGCTTGCTTGCAACATCAACATCCTGCACATTTATAAACACATTTCAAAGACTTTTAATGTCAAGGGTCTCCTTTCTTTACAAACCTTATCAGGGTCTTCATAACTTCTATGGAGAAGTCATGTCTAATTCTTCTAGTCATCAAATGTTGATTTCCTTTTCTTATGTGACTATAGTTGCATCTTTCACGATCTCTTCTTTCTTTCTTCACATACTGCTCCACCACGAATTTTTATCTATGGTTCCTTCATTTTTATCAACTACCTCATATTACAAATGAGGACATATTATGTTGATTTCATCTTGTCAATAGGTAAATCATGCCTTCATCCATATTTCCCTTTTCTTTGATCATGCTCATGACGTAGAGCATTTACCCATACTGTCTGCAACTATATGATGACATGACTTAATCTATTAAACATATATATACCTCTTTTCTCCTTTTGGTCATCTAGACTTGCTTTTGACAACTTCCTTTCCTTGATTGAAAGTACATCAACCATATTGACATGTTGCATTCCTTTGTCACCATACTATCATCCTTCTAAACAACAGATTCCACACAAGTTGAAATGATCAACGAGACACTTGCTTCTTCTGAGAGAGGTGAACCTTCTAATGAAGATTCCAACAGAGGATCTTTGATTATCCTCATCCTGCAAATGCTCCTTCCTAATGATGATGTATGATGATTTATTTTTACCATGATAGATGACTTTCTTTCAACCATATAAACTATCTATCAATATGGTTACCAAGAGCTTCTTCCTTTTATGATGACTACTACACCCATGTAGACTTCTACTTCAACGATATTTCTAGCTTCTATAAGGATGTCACGACTCACGTGCCCTAAACGTATGCTTCTAATATGATATATCCTATAGCTATCTACCACAATAGCTATCTTTCATGAAAACTGAAAAAGAACACAATAAAGGAGATTATCTCAGTCGTAGTAGAGAACTTTCACTTCCTCCTTTGATTTCTTCTTTTTAGGTTCTTCCACTTCTTTGGTGATATGGGCTTCATTCCTTTTCTTGTTGTCCTTCTTGAGTTTAGGACAATTTCTCTTGTAGTGCCCATATTCCTGACAACCATAGCATTGGATCTTTGACATATCGATCTTCTTTTTTTAAGGACCAAACTTCCCAAAGTTTCCTTTTCTCTTAGCCATGACAGCAAATGCTTGAACTTTTTCGCTTGGTCCTACATCACTTTTTGCTTTTAACTTGGTTTCTTCAATCTTACACAATGACCATAGTTCACTGAATGGGGTGGCTTCCTTCTTTCCATAGATGGTTGATACAGAGTTTCCCCATTCACTTGTTAGTGCATTGAGCACCATGGTGGTCATTCCTTTATTAGACATTATTTCCTCCAACTCTTGCAATTAGTCTCGTATTTCTGACACTCTCATAAAGTATGAGGCTATTCCTTCTTCCTTTGATATCTTCATCTTGTAGAGCTCGGTTCTCAATGATATTACTTCTCCTATAGTACTTGCGAAGAATAATTCTACCAGTTTGTCATAGAGGTCTTTTGAATATTCCCATTTTGCTACATATGGAATTAGAGAATCCTTGATTGATTCTATAAGGATTCTTTGAGCCCTTATTACCCCCTTTATGTATTTTGCTAGAGCTTGAGCTTCTTATTTTGGCGGATCGACAGTTAAACCCTTAACGTGATCAATGATTTCATTTTATATGAGGATCAAATCTGTACTGTTTTTCCATGCAAGATAGTTTATTGACCTAACCAATTTGTTGCTTTCCTTGCAAAATGAAGTCACTTTGATAGCAGATTTAGACATAAATATAGAGAAACTTACTTGTCGAGTGAAGATGCTTCCTGATGGTGATATCTTCAACTTGATGCCTTTCTTGATAATGTGGATGATAGAAGATTTCTTCTTGACGAAGATGTCTTCCTTCGATAGTGATCTTTCAAAGAGAGGGAGTTCACCTTGATTCCTTGATGATGATGATAATGCCTCTTCTTGCTTCCCTTGGATGTAGAGACTTCAAGATGCTTCAATGTGTATTCCTTTGAGTGGAGGTAGGGTCCTTAAGATCTTCTTTGTGTGAACTTCTCAAGAATGCAGCAAGTGTAGAACCTTTCTTTGGATGAGCTATGGTTTTGAGGCCTTCTTCTCTTTAAAATGTGATGATCCTTGAAATGTATTGAATGGTCCTCCTTGATGATCCTTAGATTGTTTTGGCCGTTATGTATCCCTTCTTGATTGTTCGATGTCCTCTTTGATACCTTGATCTTTCTTGATACTCCCTTTGATACCATATTGAGAAATGAAGGGAAGCTAGATTGGGTGATTTCTCTTACTTTGATAGCTGCTTTAGATGTGTTTTTACTTAACTTAATTAGTTTCTTCTTTTTCTTGATTATACTTGGTGTTTTTTCATCAAACAACTATCAAACCATAAAGAACAATAAGACTAGAGGACATAAGATGTAGGCGATCAACCAGGGCCAAAACCTCTCCAATTGAGAGGAAAACCCACAAGAATTCTTCTCTTCTTACAGAACTTCAATTGACGAATTCAAATACCTATGACCCTTGACCAAGACCCTCCAAGACCAAGTCAAATCCTTCTTGATGAGCTTTCCTTCCAGCAATTCCTCAACAACTTTTCTAATTTCAACCTCCAAGAAATTCTTCTGCAACTTCGACCCCCAACAAAATATTCTGCAAATTTGACCCCCCAACAAAATCTTCTGCAACTTCGACCTCTAGTAGATTCATTTGCAGAAACCCTAGCCTTGACATGTGAGGAGATTATGATAGTTTCGTCCTCCTTTCCTCTTCGCTTGAGTTGATTCTGTCTCCTAAAGAACTCAACTTGCAAGGTGTACTTATTGATGCCCTAACTCGACTTCTGCAACTCGGCCTTTACTGCTGCAATAGGTGCCCTAATTCCTTTGCACATGTGGAGAGTATAGTCCAAAACAAATCTAGAAATCTCGTTTTTCTTTCCTTCTCTTCCTCCTTCCTTTCTTTGCACTTCTTTCTCTTTCTTGATCGAACTTATGAGAAGGGAGTGAATGTCATACATGAGGTCGAAGTCTCCCTTATACACAGGCTTCCCAATAAGTCGAATTGCTCCCTTTAAGCCGAATTGCACTTAAGAAGGCCGACTTGATCTTTCCATCATGACGATGTCTTGAAGGGTCTTTTGAATTTCTTTTGACTCAAATAAATTCATTTTACAATATGTAACATGCCCAAGAAGGGTCTTTCATACATGACAATGACTCTCTTGATTTGTAGACTCAATGTCAAGCCCTAGAAGCTCTAAATGGGAGCTTGACGTAAAAAATAAATTTCCTTGAGCATGAAACTCATGCCTCAAGAATAACAATAATAAATTTATTTTTCTCATTACATCAAATACATAAAATCATGAATACATATGTCATTATGAAGTCAGAGCCCAGTTGCATATTTCAACAAGACAAAGGCACAATGTCACCATAGCCTATGTCCCTTCCCTTCTTGGATTTTCACTGATGGGAGGAGTGCTAGTATCCCTCACTTTGATAGATGTATCTAGGATTGATTTGAAGTGAGGCAAGGAGGCTCGTTTAGTGGAAAAGTCCGATGAAAGTGTGAGCTTTGGGAGAAGCTAGGAAGATTTTCCAAGAAAATCCCCTTGAACGAAAGGCTACATGTGAAATATGGTTGAGAAATTTTATGATATAAGAGTTCATCCAAGGTCAAGGTAGATAAGAAAAAAGGTTGAGAGTGATATACTTCAATAGTACAAAAGTAAGAACCTTTGGAGAATCCCTAAGTTGAAGGATGGCTTCTAGGGTTCCCACTTAATGTGATAGCTAGGGCATCAAGTATATTGAAACTCCACCGTCGGGATTTGTTCAAAACTTGTGGATGCCTGGAGGAGATACCAAGGAAGAGTCATGTCCAAACGGAATTCAAAAATTCCTCCTCCCTAAAATTTCGCACCAAACCCTAGATGGGCCTCTTTATCCTTAAAGTGATGAAAAAGGAGGTAAGAAAAAGGTGAACAGAAATATTTTTTGTTGAGTTAATGTGATCACTAAGGACTTAGGACCAGTGCGTAGAAATTGGGAGGATTGGAGTAAAAAATGATCTTGGTTTGGTAACCTGGTCTTCAAGGAGGCCTAAAGAAGCAACTTCACTACCTATGGATGAAACTACATGACAACTTTAGACATTTATACTAAAATGGCAATTGTTATGGAGTTTCAAGGATGCAAATTATCCTCTAGGAACATTCATTCATTCATCATCTTATGAGTAACACATGCAAAATTTTCCAATAGTATCAAGGCCTTAAACAATTTTTCATGAATTAGGGTACAATAGTAACCATAAGAATAAAATTCCATGCATTAGACATTCATTATTTCAGGAATATAGCATTAAAAGACACTTACAAGACAATGAAGAGTATATCCATCCACAAGAATGCCAAAAAGAAGCTCCAAGATAGAAAGCGAACTTTTCCAAATGTCAAAATGCATTAGCTTCATCCAAATCTCTCCAAAAAATTGTAGGCCGAAAATCCTCTAATGAGGTAGTCGAAAATCCCAAGCATGATGATCAAATACAAGTGAGGTCTCTCTTATTTATACGAGCCTATTACAAGTTTGATTTAGCCTGATTTAGCCTAACTAAGCCCCTAATAATATTTTAATGGGTAAAATAACATGTCTTTAGTGACAAGCCCGCCAAATAGCTACTAAATTGAACGATAAGCCATCCCAAGAGGGCCAAAATAATGCAAAATTGAGTATGAAGGGTCATTGGAAGGCCAAGAGTCCTCAATGTGCTACGATGAAAGTGAGGGCCTCAAACATGGTGAATAAGTAGGGGATGCCCTCCGAATGCTACAAAACATCTCCAAACCCCATTTTGGGCTCTGTGGGCTCCAAAAGTGTCTCATGGGTCACCAAATGGCTCAAGATCATGTCGATGCTCCATCAATGAGGGCTAGAAGATGACACATGCCCTCCCATGTGTCTTCGAATGAGACAAAACCTCTTTTGGGCCCTGGATTAGTTGCCAAGTGTCGGGTGCAAAGTGTGGTCGGCTGGGCGACATGGTCCAAGTGCATCATCATTTTTGTATGGCAGGGGCACAAACAAGCAACATGGTGGTGTTGAAGAAGCCCATGGTGTGGCAATCAATGCTCTGCAATGATGGAGGCCCATGGCTCTCAATGCTCACCCTACAAGTGTCATTATGACCTTTTGGAGGGCTTCGATCCCGTATAGGGAGACCAAGTCCAAGATGAAGACCCACTTGCAATCCTGTATAAGATCCAATGCATCTCCTCACCTTCCAACACAATAATTCATTAGTATAATTGAGTAAATAAGCTTGCTATTCAGGGGTAGAAATGGACACTTCATAGTGGCATGCCCTTCCAAATGGGGGCTTTAGACATGTCGAATGATTCCTTCTTTGACAAAAGGGGTTAATGGAGGACCCTATTAGGTGGTTTCAACCTGTAAGGGAGTGGAAGGTCCATGGTACATCCATCAAATGGTAGGTGTCATGTGAAATAATGATCGAACAGAGTGGGGGTAAGAGTTAAGGTTCTAGGCCACATGGCATGGTACAAGGGTAGCTATAATAAAGGAGGTCCACACCTTGGGTGTGTGAATGTAGGAGGGAGCAATCATGGTACATGAGTTACCCCGTCACGTGTTTTTCCACCCTTTTTCATATGCCTTTTGCTTTTTATTGATTTTTCTTCTTTTTACTGTTCAGGGCTTACATGATGAGAGCATGATGTGTAAGTTGTAGCAGTGAATACCCCCTTCCGAGTGGGGTGGTTTATCGCCCACCAGAGGTTGGGACAATCATGGGTTCCTTAATGATGTAGGGGCCACTCATAGAGGCCCTAGGAACTAGGGCGATGGCCATAATGATAGGGGGTAGAGCTCATGTTCAGCTTTTGCCCACACATTAAATTTTTATGTCCCGACTATCTTTCGCATTTTGTGTTACATTCCTTGTTGTAAGGGGCCAAATTATGCTTTTATATTTCTTTTTAGATGCATCAACCTCTAGGCATTGTTCTAGGCCTGACGCAAAGTGTGGATATGGGGAGGGGAAAGCTAGCACATTGTGGACCCAATGGACAGATGTGGACCTAGATGGGGAAAATGCGAAAAAGGGCTTGTGGTGGACGGAGGGTAGTGAGATGTATGGTATCGGGAAGCGGGACCACGCAACCAAAATCAGGGTTTCCCATGTATTGTTGCTCCTAAAGCTAGTAACCGATAGAGGAGATCCCATGGGACTAGGGTACAGGTTTAACCCCCAAGTTGAGGTAAGGGAACAAGAGTACAGATCAAACCCATTCTTTTCACTGAATTCCTCGACTAATCTTTGTCCAGATGTGCCCAAGAAAAACAAGCATAAATACCCAATTACATAATGAAAAATCATACCTTCGGGGTTGGAAGGGCGACCTTCAAACATACGATCATAACAGATGAGCGCGGGTACACAATAGCTGGCTCAGGCAGCGGAGAATAATGGCACATTGAGCTATTTGGTCGCTGCAAGGGGCTGCTGGCTGTTGGTTGAGCTGGTCAACAGAGTCATCAAGTCTAAGAATGGGGAACATATTCTTTGTCATACTCTTGTTCCATACTATAGAGTCTGTAGTCAATACAGATCCACTTCACCCAATCTTTCTTTGGTGCAAGGGCCACTGCTAATCTACGTGGCGATGTTGTAGGTAATTGGAGATATAAGACTTCTAGGAGAATTGTGAATTGTAAACAGTTGCTGCTATATTACTGAGTCAAGGAAATCTTATTGGGGGCACAGATGATGTTCAATGTTGTATTTCTGTAATTTTTTGGATAAGTTTTAGTTCTATTGTTCCATGTCGCAGGTTTTACGATATGCTGCCATTGATCTGTCTTTGCTTTTGCTAGTTTTTTTGTTATTGTTACTGTAGATAAAGTGTTTGCAGAAGTTCTGTCCTCTAAAGTCCCCTCTACGCCTTTTTGTTAGAACATACATTTTTATTTTCAATATTGTCACATTTTGAATACATGATTATTTTCATTGTTATATTTTGAATCTTTGAAAATTTTACCTTGGAGCTAACACCACCAACCTATGAAGGATTTCAATTCTTGCAGCCTCAGCATGATGCACTATTATCTATATTTGTATACTGATATGATGTTTAATGGTTTTGTTTCACTCATAAAAAATTCCTGTTGTTATAAGTCATTAACAGGATTTGTTTTTACTGTCCAATGTTCCAACATGTTAGTAGATTTTGTTTTTCAGTATGTTATTATTTATTGGTAGGACTACTGTCATTTAAAGAATTTTTATACTACTTAATTGGGTGTGTGAATGCTTACACTTTGTAAGAATTTCCAGGAGCTTAACAGGCAATGCAGGCTAGACAAAAGCTGTGATTTTGTCAAGGTAAATAAATATTCCCTTTGTCAAATATACACATTGCCATGCTTCTTATGTTTTCTAGTTGCCATTTCATGGTTGCTTTGCGCAATTTTAATGTGTTTAATAGATGCGTCATCACTGTCATCTTTTCGAGGTTTTGTGTTTATTTTCCATGTAATTTGCTACTGTTGTAAATTGTAATTGCTAAGAATTTTGCATGAAATAATTTCTACAGGGAGACTTCATGAAGATGCCTTTCTCCAACAATACTTTTGATGCAGTTTATGCAATTGAGGCTACCTGTCATGCACCAGATGCAGTATGTATATGAAAGTTGTTCCCTTGAATAACGCTGTTGCCATTGTACTTTTGTGATGTATATCCTCCTATCAGATTCTGGTTGTAACATCCTGAAAATCAGACATGGCACTTTGAGAATCAGTTATTATGGAAAAGTCCATGAAGAATAAATATTCCGTGTTTCGATTGGTGTTTCTGATTCTTACTAGCAAACTGTTTATAACTGTTTTGAAATAGGTTGGCTGCTACAAAGAGATAAAAAGAGTACTGAAACCTGGCCAACTGTTTGCGGCATATGAATGGTGCATGACTGACTCTTTTGACCCAAAGAATGAAGAACACCAGAAGATTAAGGTTTGAATAATCCCTAAAAAAGGTTATTCGAGATTAGTAAAGTAGGCATAAAGAAAAGTGTTCTAGCATAGGACTGGCAGAAAATAGTATTTCCATGTTGGCTTTCCTGCAGATGTCATGTATTTGATTTTCCATTGGTCATCATGTATAAACGACAGGCAGAAATTGAACTTGGAGATGGGCTTCCTGACATTCGTACTACAAACCAGTGTATTGAAGCTCTTAAATCTGCCGGATTTGAGGTAGGACTCGTCTTATTTCTTTTTCCTACGGACAGTTAGCATAATTGGATTTCTTTAGCTCCAGTGCTTTTCTGTAGAAGGCAAATCTTTATTTAAAAAACTTTTTAAGTTTCTTTTTTAATTTCCCTTTTGTTTAATAATTCAGTTCTTGTAAGCACTGCAATTTCAGTTATTCAATCAGGAACTCAAAATGTGGAAAGTTAATTAAAACAACGGGATGCTTTTTTAAACTGTAATAGTTTCGGAAAAAGTGCAGTATGCTCTGGTATATTGCTTTTATAATAAAAAGGTACTCTTTATAGACATGATATTTAAACAGTTCTTGTAAGATGTTTCATATTGAAGAATGCATTGTTTCTGGAAGGTTCTTACAGAATTAACAACAAAATATTGAAATGCTTCTTAGCTGGTATTAATAATTTTGTATGAATCTTTCTATATCACTGAATATTTAATTATTTTTGTAGAAACAAATGCTCTTTAATATTTATCATTATGACCTTCTACCCAAATTGAGCTTATTTCTCTTTATTGTTTTTTCATTTTGTAGAGTTACTCAAATGGTTCATCAATTTGATACTTATTCTGTAATTAAACTACTGAAACTGAAAAGATAAAAATGAATCACCGTATAAGCTGTCATTGTTCTTGGTAATTTATGGGGCGAAGAATCCAAGCTGTGGTCTTGTAGGGGTGATTGTCAAGACTGATCCTAAAACCCATGGAGGAGGGACAAAATAAAAGTTGAAACTTCCCATTTAAGGCCTAAAAATGGACATTTTGGGGATGAAAAAAGGCCATGCAGGGAAGAACCTTCCCATCCCCTACATTGGATGGATAGCCTTTGCTACACGATGGAAAGGTCCTAAAAGGGTTTGAGAAGTTTTCAGGTAACCTTCCCTTCCAAGACCTTCCTCCGAAGAGCTATTTGAGGGGAATAAATAAAAGAAATCAAAGGATAACCTTCTTGTTAGGGGAAAGGGATAACCCTTTACTATGGTCTATGTAAGCTATGATGACCCACAACAATTGAGGGAAAAAATAGTACCTTGTAGCGCTAGGGGGGGTAGTATACACTAAGAGCTTTGAAATCAGTTATCATGGATAGAAAATGAAGTTTGTATGAGAGAGTTATGGTCTTTGGAAGTTGATGTGTCTATTTGACCACTACAATAACCACTACGATGCCATGTGGATGCTGCATTAGATCTCATTAATTTCAAAAGGACTCTAGGGGGTCCAAAGAATTGATAAAAATCCCTAACAATTACTAGGAGATATTAAAAATGGAGCTGCAAGGGAGGAAAGGGGTTCCATTCCTATTTTAATGATTTTGTGTTCCGTAGTGTTAGACACCTTTTCCTAAGGGATTGGGTGAAAATACGTAAATATGTAAATAGATAAATTTAAATAGTTAGAATGGGAAAGGACCTTGGAATTGGAATCCCAAAGGTCACCACTCTTCTTGTATATAATGATGTTCATATTAATGGATACCATACAATTGGGAGTTACCTTCTTGGCTTGACATGGTATTAGGGCACATGTCCAAAATTTAAGCATTTTTCTGCCCCTTGTAATTTCTCTCTACCACTTTTCTTGATACCTCTATCAATTCCCTGACTTGGCGTAAACGCCTCTGCAACTCTGTCTCTCTTACTGTGGTAATTGTGTGCTCGTTCTCCTATTTGTGGGTCAATTCATTACTCCATCATCCTACCTATAACACATCTTTGATAACATTTGAATTGTCTGCTAACGTCTCCCCACACCCTACTCTGCCATTCTAATAGACCTTAGACCAACCTGTTTGCGTTTTTGTTGTCGACAAAGAAACCTTTGCACCATATTAGTGACAGGTCGCAAGTTTCGATCCTTAGACCAACTACTGCCCCATGAACATTCTAATAGCTTTGGTTCCTTCAAATATTGCATGCTTGGCAAGTTCCCCTGGAAGAACCAATTTTACAACATTTTGTAATCCGTGAGACGAAATGATATGCTTCTTATTGTAGCGCGTCAGGTTAGTGGACTCTTGAGCTAGGCGCTCAAAGATATCGTGTATGAAATTGTTCATGATACTCATTGCTTTCAAAGAAGTCCAAGTAGTGGGATGGATTTGTTTTAGTTCTCTGTATATATAAACCTTGTAAGAATCCACACTCTTCTACATTAGATGCTTTTTTTGGCACCAATTACATTGTCTATGAAGTTTTTTATCCCTTATTTCAAGGCCATGATTTTTATCTTCGACACTCTGTGTTAATGATATCATTGGCACACATAATTATCCTCGGCCTTAGTTTTGTTTGATGTTTTTCCATTGTATATTAGAGGTTGAGGCTGTTGTCTATTCTAAGACATGCAGGGGTTTTCCTCTGCATTGGTTGTTAATTGTGGGCATCTAAGTTATGTGAGGGCAAATCTCAATGTTTTTTTGGTATAAATCGAGTATAAGTCATCTTTAAAACCTTGAATTTAAAGCCATAATGGATTTTGTTTGTTGCTTTATGCCTCTAAATACAATTTTAATTTGGCTAGTCAGTCATGTAAGGCAGTACATAAATTATTCCTCTAGAGATTATTATTATTATTGGCATCTTGTTTGTCAGGGCCTCAACTCAAAAAAATATTGACAAAGATGTATCCCCTCATCTCCATTGTCTAAATAGTGCTAAAAGGCAAGAGAACTACAAAAAACGGTCAAGAAAGATCAAGCATACCCTCATTTTTAATGACTTATGGAAAGGCATTTGTGAAGGAGAAGGCGACAATGCACTTGTCAAGCCCACATTAGACAAGGAACTAGCCATTTGGGAGAACAAGGATAATAAGCCCTATGCCTTGATTGTTGCTTCTGTAAGTGAAGAGGCGATTCGTCATATTTTTCCGATTACAAATGCTAATGACACATTAAAGAAGTTGAAAGATTTATATGACTCACGCTTAGAATTGGAAGTAGTTTAGTTGATGATTAAGCTCTTCAACCTAGAGTAGAAAGATGATGACCCCTTGGCCCTAGCCTCAAAGATTAGAGCTATCATGCATGATGTAGAGGCCACTAGAGTTATAATGGACATCTCGCTCATTGGCTTTGTGAAGGCCCTTTATCCTACATATTCTCACTATCTTGAATCCCTACAAGCTAGTGCCCAACTCAAGGACATTACTTTCTAAACTCTTGTGGAGAAGTTTGTAGGATGGGAGAAAGCTTTAGGGAAGAGGAAGTCAACTTCTCAGTCCCTTGAAAAAGTAGTGTGCCTTGCACAAAAAGAGAAGATTCAATCACACAATTCTTCTAGAGGAAGAGTTGGTAGAAGAGGACGTGGAAGGAAGAACAACAGAGGTGGGGGGGGGGGGGTGCGGGGGTTAAATATCAGCAACAGAGTACATGATGCATCCACATGCAAAATCCGTTGGGAAAGAATCAAGCAAGGACACAAAGAAGACAAAGGTAAAACACTAGATCCAGGGAAAGGTAAAGGACCTGAATTTGTTCATTATATTGTTTCCCATTGCAATATTGGAGTAACTGAATATTTGTTTCATACTTCATTTGCTTCTTGGAAAGATGCATAGCTGCTTGATACAAGTGCAACTTGCCATATGACCTTTCGGAAAGACTTCAATGACAATGCAGATGGAGCATTTTACTTTGCAAGGAAGTCGAATCTCAAGCCGCTTGAATTTGGCACTGTTAGGCTTAAACTGCCTTGACTTCCCTGCTTTCTTTTGCATGATGTACTCTACCTTCCAAAATTGTGGATAAACTTGCTTTCTTTTTGTTCACATTCGCCAGCAAGGACACTGCATTCATATGTTTGATAGCAAAGTTGAGATACGAAAAGCATTAAACAACACAATTGTCATGACTAGAATAGAGGAGGAAAGATTGTTGAAGTTGCACATAACATCTTCTTGTGCATGTAACTATGCACACAGTGCTTTGTACAATGAAGGTACATTGCCATCCAATCTTCTATGGCATGCAAGATTTTGACATCTTAATTATGATAATCTTTGTTTGTTGAAAATAAATGGTGTTCCTAGTTTGTTGACTATTTCAAGGAAACTAAAGCAATGTGATGCTTGTATCCTAGGAAAACATAGCAAACAACCATTTCATGATTACGCTTATAGAGCGCATAGAAAACTTGCACCTATTCATTCTGATTTGTGTGGCCCTATGCTTGTTCTTTCTGCAAGTGGAAATAAATATATGATGGCTTTTATTGATGATTAGACCAGAATGTGTTGGGTTTACCTATTGAAAAGAATATACTTATAATGAATTTGAAAACTGTCTTTGCCAACATGGGATTCAACATCAAACAATTGTGCTATAGAATCCTCAACAAAATGGTGCAGCTGAAAGCATGAATAGGGCTATCTTAAATATGGTTCGCTCAATGATGTTTTTCAAAAATGTAAAGTTGATGTTTTGGGTTGAAGCAATTCTATTTGCAGTATATATCAAAAATAGATGTTCATCTCAAGCGCTCAAAAGAAAGACTCCTTATGAAATGTGGTATGGCCACATTCCTTCAGTAAGGAATCCCAGGATCTTTGGTTTCACCTGCTATGCCTTGATTCCCAAGGAACAAAGATTGATACAAGGTTTTGAAAGTGCATCTTATTGGGGTATTTAGGTACCACCAAAGCATATCGTCTCTACGATGAGGTAAATAAGTAGTTTATATTGCCTAGCGATGTGATTTTTCTCTAATCTTCCAAGGCTGACAATATCGTTGAGTGGCAACATGATCGTTTGGACAGATTCAATCATGTAAAAACTTATCATGAATTTTATAATGAGATTCCACATCTTGAAGGGGGAGTCCCTATCTTGGATCAGTTTATGGAATCTCCTTTTGAAACACTATCTCCCCCTCGTGAAGTTCCTACCATTTCTTTAGATTAAGAAGACCCTTTCAGTGATGTGATTGAGAGTAGTGGAAGGCTAAATTTGATGCAGCACCATCTCAATCAACAAAGTAGCCTGGACCATCTTAGAATGGTCCTCCAAAATGGCTTATTAAAACACTTGAAAGTGTTCACTGATGAGGTCGGAAAAAAAGGAACTAGAAGTTCCACCAGGCAAAATGGAGGTGATGTAGATGATTCTGATTCAGTTGATGGTATGGATGTTTCTTATGATTGTGAATTAAATTTGTTTACTAATTTTGAACCAACTTCTTTTAAAGAAGTTGCTTCTCATGATGAATGGATGGAAGCAATGTAGAATGAATATGATGCTCTCATAAAGAATGGAACTTGGAAGTTGGTGGACCCTCCATTTGGAACCAAACCAATTCGTTGCAAGTGGGTCTACAAGAATGACTATAAATAAAATAGCTCAATTCACAAGTACAAAGCAAGGCTCGTGGAAAATTGATTTACACAAAAAGGTGTCGATTATGAAGAGACCTTTGCCCCCACAACAAAATGGGCCACCATCGAAACTCTCTTTTCCTTGCCAGCTTAGAATGGATTGAAATTTCATAAAATGGATGTAAATACTACTTTTTTGAATGGAGACTTGAAAGAAAATGTTGTTATGTCTCAATCAGAGGGTTTTGTTGTGAAGGGACAAGAACAAAAAGTATGCAAACTCATCAAATCCTGGTATGGCCTAAAGCAAGCATCGCAAGCTTGGTATGAAAAGTTGACTGAGAATCTTCTGAAATCAAATTCGAAACACTTTAATCTTGATGATGCAATTTTATTTGTCAAGAAAATTGGAAAATTGTTATATATATTGTGGTATATGTAGATGATCTATTGATAATAGGGAACAATCAAAACTATATTACATACATAAAGAAAGAATTGAAGAAAGGATTTGAGATGACAAATTTGGGATACCTTCATTACTACTTCGACATTGAAGTGACACAACATCTAAGAAATATATTCCTCTCTCAAAAGAAGTACATTGGAAAATTGTTGAACAAGTTTGGCATGGTTGAATGCAATCCTTTGTCCACTCCAATGGAACAAAATTTGAAGCTCATATCTAAAGAAAGATATGAATTTGAAGATGCAACTAACTATGGACAGCTTGTGGGAAGTCTTATATACCTCACCACTACCATACTAAATATTTCATTTATTGTTGGAATCCTTTCCAGGTTTATGCAAAAGCCTTGTGAAGGACATTGGTTTGCTGCAAAAAGAGTTCTAAAGCACTTGAAAGGAACTCAAGAATTTGCACTGAAATATTCATAGTTGGATGACATTTGGTTGATTGGATTTCTGATTCGAACTTTGATGGAACAAGGAAAATGGAGTGTCTACTTCATGCTATGTTGTGAGTCTTGGATCAAGAGTTGTCTGATGGAGGTCACACAAATATTCAGTTCCAACAGATGCCACAACAGAGGCAGAATATGTAGCAGGAATATTCTTGAAGATTTGTAGGAGAAACAAGTGAACTCTACTCCTCTTTTGATTAATAATACTTTTGCTATTAATTTGGCCAAGAGTCCGAAATCCCATGATCAAAGCAAATGTACCAACATAAAGTATCGTTTGATTTGACATCATGTAGAGGCCAAGACTATTAACCTACGACATTGTTCCAGAAATGAGAAAATTGTAGACATCTTCACTAAAGCACTAGGAAGAGAAAAGTTTGAAAGATTCAGAATGATGCTTGGACTTACAAACACCCCTTCAGATTAAAGGGGGGAATGCTAGACACCTAGTACTTAGGGATTGGGTGAAAATATGTAAATAGAGAAATTTAAACAGGTAGAATGGGAGAAGACCTTGGAATTGGAATCCCAAAGGTCACCACTCTTCTCGTATATAATGATGTTCATATTAATGGAAATCATACAATTGGTAGTTACCTTCCTAGCCTAACACATAGTTGAACACGACAAAGGAGTGATATCTCGAAGAAAAGCAATAGAAGAAGAGTATCTTGTTGTAAATAGGCCACAATGTTTGTTGGTTCCATAGTGAGCCAATCTTTCTTTTGTATCTCCTATTTTAAATATAAGAATAAACGAGTAAGGCACATACCTTATCAAAGAAAAGAAGTTGAAGAAGAGCATCTTGTAGTAACCTATTGTAGGCCACAATGTTTGTTGGCTCCATAGTGAGGCAAACTTTCTTTTGTATCTTGCATTTTAAATATGGGAATAATAAAGTAAGGCACATACCTTATTTCTTGAGTTCTCTCCCTCATGGGTTTCTTTAGGGTACATATTGTTTTCGATTTGTTAATGATTGTTATAGTTTTCTCTTATCTTCCCATTGATCTTACATATTAAAAGCTTGTACAATGTACACATAAGTTAATTACATATAATAGAGTATAAACTAACTATACTTTTAGTATCATTTGTCGTAGAAATAGGGAAAGAAGATCAATTGTGATGAATTGTTGAGTGGAATGTCCATGGCAATTTATAGATCATATTCGTATTATAGCATAATTTTCATTAGGGGTTTTTGTGGAATAGTTGCAAGGTGCAAAGATCGACGCTAGGAAGGCGAGGAAAACAACCTTAAACCCTAGCCATGCAGATGAGTACAATAACATTCGAAAGGATTATTGAAGGATAGATTTACAAGATTAGAAGTGCAAGTCTTTGAAATTCCTCTAGTGTGGTAATATTAATGTGAACTTAATGATTTTTACACCTTAGTATGTGAGGTTTCACCTTTTGTGATCTTAGAGTATCCCCATTGATTCATTTCAAAATGCCACGAGGTAGATGAGTTCACTCGTCTCTGATCTTTGGAGGCAACTAAATTCTTATCCTATTCTCCTATTGCTATCAATTTAAGTTGGAGCTCTCTCACATTGGTGGTGTTGACCTTGCCGCCTACACCTACCTACAAGTTAGTGAGAAAAGCCTTCAACCCCACCAGGTGTGGTTGGTGGCAAGGAACTCGAAGAAGGGGTTGTCACACTAATCACAACTCTCTCTGTTTAAGTTATCTCCTAGGTTAGCTAAGGGGGGTGGTCCCTAAAAGGAAAACTAAGTTAAAATATGTGAGGTTTCTAGGAGATGTTAGAGTGAAATGGATTAATTTTTTGAGATTACAAGCAAATACAATGTGAGTAATACGAGCTAAAACCAACTTCAACAATCATCAACACATGAGATAGTAATAAGCATACGTAAAACCAGTGCCTTAAAAATATTGCTAAAAAATGAAAGATATTTGCTTAAGATAAATGAAGTGCTTCAAATGGAAGCAAAATCGATCTTGAAAATGAAACAAAAGATGTTAGCACAATAAAATAATAAATACAAGATATAAAAATGCTTTCAAGATATATGATCTCTTGTTTTTCCAAAGCATACAAGGATATCTTGCAAAAGGAAACCAATTAAAATTCTACTTGCAAAATATAGATGAGATAACACTTGCCAAAACAAAGTATTCAATTGAACATATATTCAAAATGACAAGTATAATGACTAATTGCAAGTAAAACCATGAGATGTGTTAATATGAAATGCACCTATACTAGATTTGGATGCAATTATCTTGGTTACTTTTAATCTAAATGCCTAATCTAGGTGAGAGATCTTCCTTTTGAGCTCTTACCAAAGGGTGAAAATTGGGGTGACAGTAAGAAAGAGGGGGCAAGGACACGATAGTGTCATTAACGATACTCGTCGCCTAAGTCTTACTAGCCAGCGTGTGCCTTCGTTCCTACAAGGGGACAAGCCACCTTCATAACTATAGGGTCACACGCCTTTACCTTACTATGTACTAATTGGAAGAACTTTCCAAGAAAGTCTTTTTCCTATGATTTCTATCAACCATGCTTATGCTTGGAGGTTAATTTTAAATATGCAACTAAATTAGAATGCCTAATATGATATGCAAGTGAGTTTGCAAGTGCTATGTAAAAGATACAGATGCTTCTATTAAATATGCTCCATTTGCTCAAGTAAACACAAGATGCATAAGCTTCATAACATGTAAGATTGTGAAGTGAAAGTACTGGTTTCTTTACTTGTAGTATATTGTGAAACTTAACCAAGAGAAATAGGTCACAAAACACAAATAAGTGATGGCAAATGAGTTTGCAAATTAAGAAATTAAATGACTATGTGATCTAAGAAACTAATTAAATGAAAATATGAGTTACTCACATGCAACTAGATTTAGATGGAAAATTATAATCACAATAGCAAGTGAATGATAAATGCAAATGAGGAAGAAACATTAGCTAAGCAATTAGATCTAAGCTAAACTAGAAAGTTAGTCACCACAAAAAAATTCTCCCTTTGAATAAGGAGGTGGGATACCATGGGAAATTCCGAAGCTCCCTCAAGAAATCAGTTTTTTATTATTAAAAATGAGGCCCTCTTATAGAAAAGAGGGGTTTAGGAAGAGCTTACAATATGAACTTTAAACTTACTCCTTCCCAAAGTTACAAGTGTAAGATTTTAAAGATTTATTTGTGAGATGTTACAAAGTAAAGGCCTAAATCCTTGAGGTGAATAATGGTTACAATTCCTCAAAAGAATGAGGCTTTAGAAGAAGAGGTGAAGTAATAAGGAGGAGGTACTTGGACTTGAGGTTTCAAATGGAAAAGGGTTCCTTAGCTTATGCTTTAGCTCCCTTTCTTCAAACTTGAATTGCCTCCAAGAACACCTGTAGGCAAGAAAGCAAAAGAGTTTGCATGCAAAATAAATAGTGCTGAAATATGTGAGAGGAAATCACATGCATGAGAAGGTAAGAGTTAGAAACCCAATGCAAGTATAAAATACACTTTATAATACAAATTCTCTCACTAAGATCAACTTGAAAGAGCTGATTTAGTGAGTGAGAGTTGGGATTTAAATCCAACAACTTAGCCTCAAATGCTAGATAAAATCAATATGTGCACAAATGAGAGCATAAAATATATGTTTTTTTAGAGATGGAAAAGAAGCATAGGGCTCCTGAAACCCTCTTTTAAATAAATCTCTTGATGTCTTATGAGATTGTTGGCTTGAACAACTTGTGGGATCTTTGATATCCTTGGAGGTGACTATTCCAACCGAAGAAGTCCTCACACACCAATAGACTTGGAAACCTATCCTTTGAACACACAAATGCTTGAAAACCAATTGTTAGTGCAAAACAAACTTGGCATGTAGAGGCCAAGTTGAGCTTGTCATTCAATCGAAAATAACAAGCTACAACAAGAGCACAAAATATACCAAGCCCAAAGGAGATTTGAAATAGCTACAAATCTCCCCTCCCAAGACAATAGTGCCTTCAGTCAAATGCACAAAAAAAACCAACTAGATAGCAATATAAAATCAAATGAATAACAACATCAAATGAAACAAGTATACCTCATCAATGAAAGAATGCACCACAAGAGAAGCTAGTAACCAACGTTGCGCTAAGCGGGGACAAAGCGGGGACGCGGAAACGTCATTTTCCAAAAATTTAGGAAGCGAAGCATTTCGGAAGCATCTAGTATATATATATATATATATATATATATATATATATATATATATATATATTTGCATTTATATTCAAAACAACAATCCCAAATACCTAATTAGTTGTAGAAGTCATGAAAACATGCATATTTTTACATAAATCAAGATAGATATGACATCCATGATTCCATTGTACATCAATAATTAATTATTCGAGCATTAGGAATCTAGAATCTAGATTCTAGATCCTAGCAATTACAAACATACATCAAATAATTAAGCATGATAAAACATTTAAGCATACTATAAAACATAAATGATAAACATAAAACATTTAAGCATACTATAAATTTTAAAACATAAAACATTTAAAAATTAAGCATACTATAATACATAAATGATAAACATAAAATATTTAACCATATTATAAAACATAAAGAATATTATAAGTGAGCAACTGTCAACATTAGTCATGTCCAAAATTCAAATAATAATGTTTACAAAATAGGCCACTTGGCCACCACCAAGACAAAAAAGTTCAAATTCACAAGAAGCCTACAAGTCTAATGATAATCTATGACAAAAGCAGTAAAGTGTGAACACTGAAAATATCTACTCATCTCTCCTCCTTCCACCACGAAGAGTACGTGATGGTGCGCCTCCATGTGGTGGCAATGAGGAAGATGGTGGCTGTGGAAGCTGTGGCAATGGCACTGTAACTGATGAAGACAAAGCCCCTGCTGTTGGTGTTGAACCATGGAACCTAGGAAGCAAGGGACCAATGGGGGGTGGCATGTCAAGTCGATCATCATCATCATGGGTAAGAGCATCCTCTAATTGCTCTAATCGCAACACTCCATCCTCCAAATTGGTCTCCTCTGGATACCTGTCCCGAACCTTAAGGTCTCTGTTACTCTTTGCATCTTCACAGTAATGGGACAACAATCTCAAGTTGTAATGAACATAAACCAAGCTCTCTGCCTGGTCTAAACTCAACCTATTCCTTTTAACACTGTGGATGAAAGAATAAGAGCTCCAACACCTCTCTGCAGAAGAAATGTTTACCACCTGTGATAGCACCCTCTATTCCAAAGTCTGTAGAAGTGGAGTAGCACCTCCATGCATGTTCCACCACTCAATAGAAGAAAAACTCTCTCGATCTCTAATAGCATGCATGCTCCCAAAGTGGACTAGTGGAAAGTGTATAGCTGCTCAACACTGCACCAGTAGCAGAAACACCAAGAACATTTATCAAATGTTGGTTTCTGATATTTGTCCACCCATCTGATACAATGGATACCCCACTATCTACCCACTCATTTGTAAAACGTGTCAAAGTTGCTTGAACCTTTCCTTTTTCTCTTTCTAATAACACTATTCTAGCTTTCTCATAGTTGGGGGACTTGTATCCTTTTGGGGCTTCATTGATGCCCTTTACCATTTCATGCCAATAGGGAGAGCGAAGCACATTGAATGGTACACTGCAAGCACAAAGAAATCAGACTATCTTTCCATCCACATCATCCCTCCCAACAACATTAAGGAAATCTGCTATTGTTTCTTTACCTCCAGAACTTGCAGAAACACCATGAGCATATGAGCTACCAAATCTAGAGGTTGCACTTGATTTAGATTGAGTTTTTTTGTTTTTTATTTTTTTGTTTGGCAACCTCCTCTATTTGGATGTATTTTCTTCTTTGTTCAGTTGGAACCTTTGGGCAAATTGCTATCCCCACAACACCCATTCTTTCATCACTGTCCATCACCCCACAAAGATGCCTCCTCACATGGGTATATGAACCGCTATATGGTTTTCCTCCATGACAACCATGAGGGCACAAAAACTTGTAGCTTCCACCACCTTTTCCCCCTTCCAGTTTGGTCACATAGTTCCACAAGGGTGTCAATGCAGCTTTCCCATCTTGTGATTCAATGTTTTCATCATCCCCTTCGTCTTCAAAGCCTTCCTCCTCATCATATACTGGGTCACTCATATGGTGACCACTTTCCTCTTCTTCCTCTTCTTCTTCATGTTCTGCTCTTTTATTTCTACTCCCCCTTACCATCATCAAAATCAAGAGTGGAATGATACATAGAACCCAAAGAAACATCATCTTTGAGTATGAATATAGATGGTGGACAACCTGCAAATAAATGTACAAGAAGAAAGAATTGGAAAGTATAGGAGAGGGAGGAGAGAAAATACAAAAAAATAATGACAAAAGAAATGAGAGAGTTTGGGCTTTGCACTTACCTCTTTAGCTCTTGTAGATGGAAGCCCTTCTTTACTCCTCTAGCTCCTCCTCCTTCACTCCTCCAAGCTCTCCTCAACTCTCTCTTCTCCAAGCTCTCTTTCTTTTCTCTTCTCCTCTCTTCTCCAAGTTCTCCAAAAACACAAGTGAGCAAATAATAGGTGATATAGAGCTTATAACCTTTTCATCATATCGCTAACCCAAGACTAACTCACTAACTAATCGAGATAAAAACCCCCCCAAAAAAAAGGACGCTTTTTTTTTTAGTACACAAGTCGGATCCGTGTGGCACTGTACGAAACCGCTCGCAAACCGTACGAATTTGTATAGGAATTGCGGCACTTCCGTACGACGATCCACCGTACAAAACGCGGATGCACCGTATGGAAACACGGATCCGGTCGTACGGATCTGACTTTCCAGGAAATGCAAATTTTTTTACGAAATGCGTTTCACTGTACGGATCCGGTACGGTTCCATACGGACGGCGTTTCGGGGGTTGGAGCCGGGGGGGAGGGGGGGCGCGTTTCCTACAACATTGCTAGTAACCCCAAAGACTTTCACTTTATTTAGCTCAATAACAATTTCGGCATCGTAACAATAAGCACAAGCTTCAAAAACCATGATTACAATGTGAGCCAAAGGCTCATCTAAATAGAACTATGGGAGAAAATCCCAATGAAAGATGGTCAACCAAGTGACATGTTGATGATGATCCCAAGGAAATTCGAATTTGCTTAGTGGCTTTGATATTTACCCAAGTTTCCAATGAATCTTTGAGTGCAATTGTGAAAATCTCCTCTCTGGTTGAGGTTAGATCCTTGTGGAGCAGTTGTGTAACAAGTGTGAAGAAGCTGAAGTAAATGGGAGACAAATCATCCACCAAATCTGGAAATGACAACCACCCAAATATGTGAATAAATTGTTGTGCATGTTCCCTGGTCTGGACTTGTGTTGAGGCTTTTCTTTATGTACCAAATTAGAGTTCTTGTTTGGGTTGCCAAGTGTGGTATGAATGTAGGTGATGAGGGAGCAAATATCCCACGCAAATCTCCAACAAAAGATCTGTGTATTGACACCTATTACAAGTGCCAATGAATTGCTCTTCATTTGCTGCGTGTAACAGTTGATAGATGCTGAAGGTTACAACTGCGTACAAGTGTGAATATTTGTTGGAGTAAGTGGAGACCATACTTGAATCCTTCATGCAATACATTGATTTTTCCAAGCTGATTTGTAATGTGCGTATTTCCCTTTGACTGTGTGGAACCTTCTTTCAACATGTGCGTATTGTTTTGGCATGTGTGTTTTCTCCTTTGTTGGCTATATATACACTATGGAGAGGTGAGGTGGGTCCATCTTCATCTCCCAAGTGAACTTTTAGCCATTTGTATGAACTCAACGTTGCCTCTTTAACTCATCGTGGAACCTTTTGACTTGCTACTTGAAACTTTGACTTTGACTTATGCTTCATGTGGTGGGCCCCACACAGTTGCTATATCACCATTGCTTCTCCACATCATTTCCATGTCAAAATTTGACTTATTTTGACTATGGAAAAATTTCTAAATTTTTCCAATTATTCAATTTTTTGAATTTTTTCCTCATTTTTGCCACCGACATTATAAAAATTAGCTTGTGAGGGACTATAAGTCATTTTTTGGACTATAAAAGTGGGTCCTAAGATAATGTTGGGCCTCTGAGGATGAATTTCGAGTAGTCACTCGCCCTAGACATTTTTGAATTTCATTTATTTACATCATTACATAGAAATTAATTAAAAAATCTCGTTTTGCGCGAAGTTTTTTATTATTAAAAAATCCTACTTAGACCTAGTCAAATTCCGCGAAATTTCAGAGATGGCCTAGCATGGTAATATACATTGACTCTAGGCACTAAGATGCATTATGGGCTCAACCTTCAAGCTGTCACCCTGGCTTTGGGGTAATGCAATGAGTGAAAAAACCTAGAAAATTATTTGCTGCTAAAAATCAGGAATAATTAATCAAGTAAAACAAACAATCCAAGGTGTACTCGCTTGGCGATCGAGTCCTAACACCCTACGCATGTTGCATGGCTTTATTCATCATGCTAGCGACATTTATACAATATCCCCGTAGGGCTGCAGAATCTAAGCACTAAAGAAGAAAATGAGAAGAAGAAGCAGTAGAGTTTAAAAAATTTAGTGATCTGATGATATTTGATGGTACAAATGTCCTTTGGTTCGTCCTTGGGCATGGAGTCTTCATATAATCATCAGGAGCCACCAGTTGTCAACAAGTGGCACAACTCTCTTTCTCTCAATAAGCAATGTGGAGGTTATTGAAAAAAAGGATTTGAAAGATATATATTTTTTTAATAACCTTTCACAACGTGTTCTTATTTATGGGCGATACTTGGGATTTCATTCCCAAGAAAAGGAAGGAGAATAAAATAGGGAGGAATTGGAGGGATTTGAACCCCTATCGCCATGGCAAAAGGAAAACACCTTAGCCATTACATCATGCGCTTTGGAAAAAATATATGAGGGAGAGTATTATATTTGTGAGACATAGAAGAAGCCCCTTTATTGTGAGAACGAGCAAGCCTAACATATATTTCATTAAAATTGGAAATTTTTTATTACAAGGACTTCACAAGAATTGAGTTTTTTGGTTATTTTAAAATTTTAGATCCACATTTTAATTCCAAATTAAATGAAATATGTGTTGCCTGAGTCTTTTATTGCAAGAAGAAGCCATTGTTATCTTCCTAAAGAACATCGTAGAGTAGTTTATTGCAGATTGAAGGCCATTATTGATGTAAAGAGATTTAAAATTGTACTTCACATCCTTTTGAATGGATCGATTTGTCAATTGAAGTAGATTTGGAGACATAGCCCATATGGGCGAACTACCTTCAATTTCGGATCATTGTGATTTTCATTGCATCGATGGAGATTTGCTTATTATTCCTTTGATCTATTGGACCAACTTAGGGGAATATATCTTCATGATGTTCCTTCTATTAATAACATTTTATCATTGGATGGAGTTCTTAGATTGGATTCTCGCTTCTCCTTGGTTGGATGGAGATTGTGCTTGTTGCTTGGTGGTCTTCTCACATGTGCTTGTCTTGTTGATCACCCTCTTGGTGTACTTTTTGATGATTATGGAGCTTTCTACCTCAACATTGTGTTGCATGGGTGTATTTGTTCATTTTGACTAGAGGATGTTACACCTTGGTTTATGACATTTTATAATGGGTCTAGGCCCCCAAGGGTTGGATACTAGTAGCATGGAACAAAATTTGGCCTATGTAGTGGATTGTATTGGTACCTGGTTCCCTCTTCATGGTTGCATATCTTTGGTTGTTGGAGCTTTAGTGTTAGAAGTTTATGGTTTCAATTGATGACTTGATTAACTTGTGGTATATGCTCTTTGGTGCTATGGTATATCATTGGTGGGTGATTCATGATTATGTTGTTCATTCTAACACATAGATATGATTTTGGCTTATGGTGGGGTTTACTAGGAGATGCCACTTCTATTTTCATGGTGCATAACCTTTTATGTTATATACTCCTTGTTGGCACATAAGTGAAGGTAAGTTTATTATTATTTTAATGTGGCCACCCCGTTTTGCACCTTAGCCCATGATGAGAGAATATATGTTTAAGGACAGATTAAAAGATTATTTTATGCTATGTGGTCATCCCCTTTATTCATGTCACCTAAGGAAACAATATTCTTTTATGGTCAACCCCTTCATGCACTCAGGAATGAAATACTAGGGTCGAAAACCTACTAACATAACCAAGCTAAAATCCATTGGGAACCATCATGAAACATCATGGAAGAACATTGGGGAACTTCCCAAATCCAAAACCCAATCTGCGAAATCTAATGTTGCATATAAAAAAGGACCAACTTATTTGAGAATTCATTATTGTTTGAATGATCAGTATGCCAAACTTACTCCAAGTTGCAGCCATGAGGGAGAGTGGTAGCCACATCATCCTCAATTAATACTTGAGGTGATGGCGGCTATGCCACCCTCAACCCTTCCTTCGTCCTTGATGGATACTTTATTACACTCTCACTTATGATGGAAGAAATTTAAATATTTGTTGGGCCTCTTTCCTACCTACTTCATGTGCTACATTGTTTCACATGGCATATTATATGATACGAGTGAGACATGGAGCTACTCTAAATTAATTAATTATTATATGGATGTTGGACTTCAAGTATGATTATACATGAAGCAACGTGTCCTTAAATCATATGTCGCCTTGTATTATGGAATCATGGGTCCTCATTTACCATGGGAATGGAATGTTGTACATGGACCTATTTTTTCTTTGTCTTTTTTTGTTTTTTATTTAGCCACCTTTTAGGGCTACTATTATGTAAATGGAGTAATATGATGGCACGTATCTTTTTCATAGAGCCAATATCATTTGTCCTTGGAGCCGCCACTCATGAATGAGTGTGTTCCCCTTAGAATATGGTTCAACATCATACTATCCAAGTCATGAAGCTATCATAATATCATATGGAATCCTATTAATGGAAGCTGATTATATTTGGAGCCAGTCATCTGCATTTTTTGGTGAGTTGTTGTAACACGTTCAGAGTGGCCATGTTTATATAGGGCCATCTCATGCTTCCAACCCACAAATTATTGCATCGAGTCATCCTCTATTTGATGGGTGATGACACTATTAGTTAGCTCGTGGTTTCTTAATGCTTTGGTGAGGGCATACCTTCATGGTGTGAGTCAATACCTTCATTATGTATGCACTTATTGTTTGAGTCATGTCTACTTATGGATACTTTATTACACTCACTTATAAATTATTGATGGAGGTCCACCTTGGAGGCTATACACTCATTATAGATGGACTTATGATTTGACTCATGTCTACTTCTTGGTACTTTATTACACCTTCACTCATGCTTTATTGCTGGAGGTCCACCTTGGAGGCTTATTGTTCATTAATTGAAGAAGAGATCTTGGGGGTTGTTGGAGCACCTATCAAAGTCAATTGACTACATTGAGAAGGTTGTTACCTTCTTGGCTATTTTTGGAGGCTGTTCTTAGCTGACTCACTATTTTACTGTTGTTGAAATTGCCTCATGAAGTTAGTTAAGATATGTGAAATTTTAATTTTGTTGCAATTACTGGTTAGTATTCACCTATCCAATTTTGATTATTTGTCTTTTGGAATTTGTATCTGGAAAATACTGAATGAAACACTACTGCAACTTCACAAAAAATAGATAATCCACAGGAATTGAGAAAATATTGCACACAAAAATAATAAACATCGATATTTTTGGACAAATGTCCTTGGAAAAACCCTAGTGTGGGGAAACCAGTTCTACAGATGAGTATTTTATTTATTCTTCAACAAAATTTTAAGATTGAAAAATTACAACCGTTTGTCGTAAATTAGCAATCCTATGGAAAATTGATTCTTTCACTTCTGGAAGTTGATTTGGCCTCTTGGAGGCAACTTGGCCCCTTTGATCCAACTTGGCCCCTTTGATCCAACTTGGCCCACATCTAGAACCTCAAATTGGTCCACATGTGCAACCCTAGCAACTCAACCCTCACTCAAACTTACACTGGCTGGAAATAGACTCAGACTCCTCTGTAATTCGACTTCTCCTAGTGAACTCGGCTTCTCTTGTGCAAATTGATCACTCTGGCAAATTTCTCTTTGCTCCAACAACTCAGCCTCTCTGAAGCAACTCACACTCCTGGGAAACTTGAAACTCATCCTCTTTTTGATAAAATCGACCTCCCTCTATCGTTGAGGAACTGGAAATTGTTTTGAAGAATTTCCTTCGGCAAGTTTGTCTTCAATCATTGTTGATCTCAATTTGTTGGTGCCATCACACTATCACTGCACCCTTGATATCACTGCAAATCTGTGTCTTTGATCTGTTCTCCAAATGCCCATGGATTTCCTCTTATAAATTCTCATTGAGCAATCAATGACCATGATCTAATTTCAATCGATGGCTCATATTATCTTGACCCCATCAAATGACCTTTCTAGATGTCACTAGTGGAAAATCAATTCACCTCAATTAATCCCCATTAATTAAGCCATTTCCCTAAGCTAGACTTAGGAAATTTAATAAAATGGCTAATTAATTCTAATTAATGTAATTTTTCGTAGAAATTTTTTCTGTGTTTTGGAGAAGATTAATCCATTGTGTTCCTTAGCCTCATGGACACCATCTGAGACTGAACACTTGTCTGAGCTACATAAACTAACACTCCCTCTTAGCGAGGAAGGTGTTCTACATAACACCCATCTTGTCTCTAAAGAAGATAAATCTCGCCTTCCCCAAAGCCTTCGTCATTGTATCTGCTACCTACTCTTCTGTGGGTATATAATGTAGCTGAACAATCTTGCGCTGCACACAATCCTTGATGCAATTGTATTTGATGTCTATATGCTTGGACCTCTCGTGAAACATTGGATTCTTAGATACCTGATGCAACTCTGATTGTCATGGTGTATCACCATAGTCTCTATCCTCTGACCAAACAAGGCTACTAGAAGCTTCTGAAGCCATATGGCCTCACACATCGCCATGTTCGCTACAATGTATTTGCTTCTGGGGAACTCAGTGCCACAAACTTTTGCTCCCTACTATACCAAGAAACAACTCCTGATCCCTTGTTGAAGCAACGACTTGAAGTGCTTTTCCTGTCCATTGCACTGCTTGCCCAATCTGTGTCAGTATAGCCAACCAACCTAATACCATCACCTCCAGTATATCTGATGCCATACTCGATAATATCTTGCAAGCACCTCAACACATGTTTTTTTGTTGTCCACTGCACTCTCTTTAGTTCAACCATGAACATATTGAGAGACTGCATAAGATATATCTAGCCTTGTGTTGACAAAATACATGAGAGAGCCAATCAATTACCTGTATAAGGTGGGGTCAACATCCTTCTCCCTGGATGCATCTACCTTCCTCCAATTCGTGATCATGGGTGTAGACATGGCTTTGCAATCTTCCATCTCAAACCTCCTCGGTATCTCGATGCAGTATTTACCTTGTCCAAGGAAAATCTCCCCATCTAATTTTCACACCTCCATGCCTAGAAAGTAGTGCATAAGTCCCAAGTCCATCTCAAACTCTGCTGCAAGATCCTTCTTGCATTCCTCTATGAGCCCCAGTGAACTTTTAAGAAACAAGTTGTCCACATATAGAACAAGAATGATAATGTCACCCTGAACTACCAAGTAGTAGAGGTTCATGTCTGCCTCACTCTTCACAAAGGCCATGCCCTACAAGTATTTGTCGATGCACTCATACCACGCCTTAGGAGCCTGCTTGAGCTCGTACAAAGCTCTCTTCAATCCGTAGATGTGGGTCTCTCTGTTGTGTGCTGCAAAGCCATATGATTGCTCAATTTGTGCTTCCTCCTCCTCCTCACCATTTAGGAACGCTGTCTTGACATCCATCTGATGGATTTTCCATCCCATCTATGCTGCTAATGAAATCACAACCCTGATGGAAGTATACTTGGCCATAGTAGCAGATGTCTCCTCATACTCTATTCCCTCCTTCTGAGAGAACCCCTTGGCCACAAACCTTGCCTTGTATTTTCCAATGTTGCCATTTGCACCGTGCTTGATCTTTTAGATCGAGCGTGATTGAATCACTGCCCTGTTCGTCCGTCTAGGCACAAGCTCCCACACATTTTTCTGCGT
This sequence comes from Pinus albicaulis, assembly GCA_034641835.2. Classification (NCBI taxonomy): domain Eukaryota; kingdom Viridiplantae; phylum Streptophyta; class Pinopsida; order Pinales; family Pinaceae; genus Pinus; species Pinus albicaulis. The sequence goes on along the minus strand of CM076581.1, from coordinate 122,061,710 downwards.
GATTGAGGTGTACTCCTCAACCATTGCATCTCGCCACACCTACTGTTGTACGACTTCCTAATACTTGGAAGGTTGGCTATCCACTAACTGACTAGCCAACGCCATGTAGCCAATGTACCTCTTTGGTTGCCCCTGCTGGGTGCTACCCGGCCTAGGAGCCCCCATAAACTCTTCAACATCCATGAGTGTCTACTAAACTTCATAGTTCCTCCTGCCAATTGTGGAATTCAGAATATTCACCTCTATATCCTCTTGATGCATCTCCCTGATCTGCCACACTTGTTGCTCCATACTCTACGAAGTTTCATGTTCATCTATGCCTGAACTTATGCTCGTACTGGTCATTATACTCGTGCTCTACTTCCCTGGATCCTCTTATTACCGCTCAATCTAGCAGGGTCTTAGGAGGGGTTCCTATAGAGAAACTACTATGTCAAGTGACAACAATGGAGCAATAGCCCACTGTCACCTCAGATAAGGTTCCCTGCTCTTTACAGAGTTTCATCAGTAGGAGGATTCCTGGTATATGGAAATCCCTAAGAATGATATATCGATGATGTATAGATAGAGGTTTTAGGACCGTATTCAAAGGAGAGACTCTAGTGATAGGATTTACTTGCTTAGGAAGCAAGATGGATGTCTCTCCAAGAAGGGCTAAAGGGAAACCTAGACCTGGGGATGAGGAGTGTTTCTTGATATAAAGTACCCTAGACCTAAGAATCCTATGAAAATAAGGTTTTCTGAGTAATCCTTGTGAAATTGGAGTGACAAAGTTGTTGGACCACATAGAAACCATAGTGGACCCAAATAAGGTCAAGGGTTTGTGGTGAAACTTCAAACAAAAGGTCTTGACCAAGTAAGGGAGGAGAAAAGGACTAAGGAAATTAAATTTTTCTTGAGATTTAGTGTGTTGGTCCTTAATGAAGCCACTAACCAAATGAGACCTAGAGCCATGAACAAAGTTTTAGCTACGACTTGGAATAATTCCAAATCTAGCCACGGGATTTATCTCAAAATTCGTAGAGGCCTGGAGGACACCCCAACACAGCTATGGACGAACTCGCTCACCAAGTGGATGGCTACAATAAGTTTTGGGTAATGCCCTAGGAGACACTAAGGATAGGGCCTGTTGTCGTTGTGATCAACACCCTCCAAAACTTTGCTCACACTTGAATTTTGGAGCCTACTGAGGATCTTATGATCTGTCTTCCTATGATTACTCCATGGTCGTTTGATGTTTTGAAAAGCGTTTAATTCTTCTTCCCAATTTTAAATTGTCAAGTCACTTGCACTCACATGCACAATCTTTGATAAGTTCATGAGAACACTTCCTTTATGCAACCCTGAACAAGCAGAGTACCGTCCATCAAGACAATACCTGTGTGATGTTCAGTGTGCACTGACAACAATTAGTGCGCACTTTCATCGATAGTCTCCCTCACTTTGGTTGCGTTTTTACTTTTATTATGGAGAGTTTTCTCAACTGTCGCTTTTCGCACTTTCGCTTTCGCAAGTGTCACTTTAACATTCACGGCTTTCGTTTTTGCTTGTTTTCGCAAGTGTTTCTTTCAAGGTCGTTTGCATTTTGCAAGTGTCGTCTTATTTTTCCTCATGTCGTAGGTGTCGCTCTTGTGATTTTCACTCTTTCATGTGTCACAACTTTGCACATCACCAAAGTTAATTCTGGCACACTCTTTTGCATTAGATGGTCTTACATGTCATTAGAATATGTGCTAGGTACATTCCTACAGCTTAGCACACCTTTTGGTCACAATCGTCACAATTGTCGTAACTTGTTTTCTGAGTGTCATTTCAACTGTCGCACTTAAGAATAAGTGTCGCTTTGTTGTCGCTCTGATTTGTGATTGTCATTCATGAGTCTTGTGTATTCTATTGGCTTGTATTGATGGTTTTATGTGTGTGATCCAAGATTGAGTCATGTTCGGATGTATTTTCCTCTTTTACTTTGTTGGTCTCACACTTAGCCATTTTGGAGCGCTTGTTGGTCCTTTAGCCTAGTGCAAGTTGTGAAGCCGTTAGCCCTCTTATTGAGTGCAAAGTTCAACCTATATATGGTCCTCAATGAAGTAATACAACTCCCAAAGAATGGGCGCTAAGTCCCTCTCAAGATTGTCCCAAATTTGCTGCACATTATGATCCTCCCAAGGGAAGTCACATGATCCTCCTTGCTCATACTGACTCACTACACTAAGTTTTGGTCACTTTTGCCTTACATGACACATAGAGCCCTGCTAGCTAACAACATGGACCTCTCTCCCCTTTTGCAGAGGAAAAACATGCAATGCAAAGATCCTTATATCCTCCCAGTGCAGTGAAAACCCTCCTAGGAAAAGGGGCTTCATCCCTATGGCCTCTCTCAATGAAAAGCACACTCCAAATGGTCAAGCACCCACTGTTGGTTCAAGCTACGCTAGCCTAGGATGAAAAGTGCATTAAAAAGAAAAAATGAACCCTTGTTGAAGAAAACATCACTTTATTACAAGCCTCCTCTTCCTTTGAGCGCATGGCGCACTCCCGAAGGTTGAAGCCTCACCCTTCCCCCCTTCCCATTGCGCTATGTGCCCAAGCCTTGCTTAACCTCTTCATTTAGAGCGCATGGCGCACTAGGGAAGGTGGAAGGAAGGCTCGTCCTTGCCTTTGACTAGTCAAACTATGCTCTCCTAGAAGTCCCCTTTCCTGTTGAGCACATAACGCATTCCCGAAGGTTGAACCTTTCACCTTCCCACTTTCCCAATGTGCTCATGTGCTCTAGCCTTCCTTAGACCCTTCCTTTTGAGCGCATGGCACAATAGGGAAGGATGAAGGATATCTCCCCTGACCCTTGACTGGTCAAACTACGCTTTTAAGCTTTCCTCTCTTTTCTTTGGAGTGCATGGCGCAACATTGAAGCATGAAGCTTTCCACCTTGTCCCTTTAGCTTCCTCCATTGCGCTGGACCAAGGAGAGTTCCTCTTCATAGTGCATGGCGCTGTAAAAATGAACAGTGGAGCCTTCCCAAGCCACTGATGGGTTTGACTGGGCCCTCTTAATCAAGCGGTCTTCTTTGAACACTCTCGCAAGATTACCATGAGCAGATCATTTCGTGAGATAGATAGTGATAGAATAGATGTTTTTAAGGCTGATCTTGCCTCGTCATGAATGCTTTTCATTGGCAGGTGTACCTTCCAAGCATGACAAGGTTGTTGAGAAATGCAAAGAGTGGCAGTTAATTGATTTCTCTTATTATGACATTATCATGTGATGTTTTCATTATCATTATTAGTTCTTTCGAATTATCTTTTCTTATCATGAAGACTGATGCCAAACAACAAATAGAGGACACAAGATGTAGGCATGCAACTAGGGCAAAACCCCACTCTAAGGGAAAACCCGTTCAAAATTCTTCCTTCAGTAGATTCAAAACAAGATGAGACGACCAAGAGCCGTACAACTTAGACTCAAGACTAACTCCATCCATCAAGTTAACCCTGTCATGTTATTCTTCAGTTCTATCATTCTTTGCTCTTGTAGCAGTCATCCTTCTTGACACTTTGGTCCTTGCAATGACACCGAACTTGTATCTTGAGATAACACCGAGCACCAAACCATATTTTTACTGTGATGACACCGAATTTGTTTATTGAGATAACATTGAAATTAGTACACTGTGATAGCACCGAAATGTAGTCACTATGGTCGCTGTAATAACATCAAATTTTGGTCACTATAATCACCATAATAACACCAAACTGTGGTCACTTTAATAGCACCGAACTATGGTTAGTGTAGTCACTATAATGGCACTGAACTGTGGTCACTGTGGTAGCACCGAAGATTATTCTCCACGAATCATCTTTGTACCCTTATCTGATCTCCTTCATGTAATACCACCGAAACTTGTCTCTGAAATTCTTATTCGAACTTGTCATTTGAGCGAAGACCTTGTACTCATATATATAGTTGTCTCCATGTGTAATAGGTCCATTGAACAATTGTGTCTCCATAAGGTTAGGCCGACTTGAGTTCTTTGAGGGAAGCCCATTTGAAGGAGATTCATTTTGAAGCCGACATCAAGGAGACTTGACCTATGACAATTGACCCAAGCATCAAACCCATGCTTTAACAAGTCAATTCAATAATAATAAAAATTCTTTTTGCTTTTCTTTTGAAAAGTATATTACATTTTGACTCAAGTACAATTTATGAAGACCGAACCTAGTTACATTCTTCAACACTCCCTCTTAACTAGGGAGGTATTCATATTTACATATAATCAAAGAGGTACATGGAAGATCTCAAAACACATAATCTACGAAGAATTTTAGGCACCGCAATGCCATGGACTAGATTCATGACCAGAGGAATCTATCCAAGATCTTTCAACAATTTAGGCACAACAATTCCATGGACTAGATACTTGACCAGGGCAATCTATCCGGGTGGGACTAAGATGGACTCATGCTTTCAACCGCTCTAGTTACCATCACACTGACATGCTAACCATCAACCCAATGATCCAGGGGCATGTTAGAGCTCAATGACCAAGGCCACCTCTCCTACTAGACATAAACATAAAGTGTCAGCTAGAAGTCCTCCTAGGGAATTCTTCACTCACAAAACCTCATCAACAAATCTCTCTCGATCAAGCTTATGGTAACCAGCATGCTATCAAAACTTTGAGATATTTACCTGTACAAACACAACCCCAATCAGTAGTAGACTTTCAAATATACATCATCAAAAAACAAACGTTCGAGGCCTCGATGTTGCTTTTCAACTTATCTCGGTAGGACTACCAATCGAATCTTTGAAAAAAGATTCCTCAATCATACTCTTTCCTTTCCTACTTCACATGTAGCAACATACCCTTCAAAATGTATTCTCCAATCAGAACTATGTTATGCCCTCCCTCTCAACCAAGGAGTTTTCTTCTATCCAGGCTCCCTCTTAACCTAGGGAGATCAACTTCTTCTTAAGATATTGGAGAATCTTTCATGGCTTCCATCCTTCTTATCATGCTTATCATATCAACTTCTCTTACGAACATCTTTACCCTCTTGAAGATGATGAACCTGTTGATTTATGGTAGCATCAGATGTGCTCTAGCATTGTAATTTTGTATACAGGCTAAGACACATGTATTCCATAAAACCCAGAAAGGATTTTTGGAAATTCCACTTAGAGATGGTTTAATTAAATTAATTAATCGTTTTTTAATGTTTTCCTAAGTCTAAACACAGGGAAACTAATTAATTAAAGGGTATTAATTAAACTAAGTGTGAATCTTCTAGATAAAGTCATAGATCACCTCCAAGTTAATCTTAGCCCTTGATTATGTCTTAATCTTGGCCGTTGAAGGGTCAACGGAAGAATACAAGAAGGAGGGTGAGGGGCCTATGGAAATCACATTGAGCACATTGAGCATTTGGCATTTTCGAGCTTGTGAGAAGAGACAAAACTTTTTGATCAAGAATCACTAGGGTTGGGTTTGCTAAGTGATTTGATTGAGTGATCAGTTTCAGAGAGGGGCAAATGTAGTATTTGGTCAAGAGGACCAAGAGTACATTTCAGGGAGAGGCAACAGTGATGCAGAGAGAGGCAGCGCAGTTACCTGGAGGCATGACGAAGTTCCTGAAGGGAATCACACAGAAGTGATGTAGTGCCTTTTGTTTTCAGTCTGGAGATAGCTGGAAGTTGGGGTTTTTGAGCCAGGAGGGCCAAAACTCAGTTTCAGATCAGCCTTGAACATTTGCAGAGGAGAGCTGACACAGTTCTTCAGCCTGCCCATGCAGGCTTACGCAGTTGCAGTGTAGGCATCACGCAGAGGCAGAGAGGGGCTTCACCAATGCTGTTTAGATCAGCCGGGGACTTGCAGAGTGAGGTATACCTCACATTTCTTCTGTTGCCTAGATTTTCTCTGAAGGGTGAGCTGGATATTGACACCCTAATTGTACTCAAGATTCTGCTGCTTAATAATACAAAACCCTCAGATCTGCTACACCGGTTTTGTTGAGTTGGGTTTTCCGGGGACTTAGTCCAAAAATAACTGTGTCAAATGTGGATGTTTTTCATTGTATTTTGTTCAGTTTGTTTCAACACTTGGATTTATTCTGCAACATTATTTGTGTAGACTGCTTCAGTAATTACTTTGATATTTCACTGTAATGAAATAATTATGAAAAATAATAGGAGAAGTAATTCGGATTTGTTGCTGTAGGAAATTTTTCACATGGTATCAGAGCTTATTCAAGCTAAAGTGCAGGAGAGACAAGAGTGAACCAACGGATCAGTGCTGAAGAGACTTGTATCTGCGTAAGTAGCAACAGACTTCCCTAGAAATTACACCATCTAGGCCAGGAGGGAAATCCAACGTAGAAAAGGCTCCCTCTGAGAGAGTTGACAGAGGGGTAAGTTTTTTCAGTTGCATAAGAGGCAACATCGCTGAAGGACCCAGTTACTGCACAACAATAAGTGTTGGTGCATAAGCGTCAGAAATTTCTGAAAAACACAGATTTGGGATTTCTTGACCTTGTAGAGTTTTCTTACTCAAAGAAACTCAATTTTTCTCGTGCAACAGCATAAGCATTGATTTACTCCACAAGGATTGCGTAAGTCTAGCTGAGCAGAGGGTTAGAGGAAGATATCAACAATTGAGGAGATGGCCAACAATGGATTGCACGACCAAGATAGATTGGAGGGTGACTCCAACTATGTTATTTGGAAATCAAGGATTCAGTTTCTTCTTGATGAGCATGATCTAAAGGCCCTCATAGACAGCGCAGTTGCAGAACCATTGGATGTAGCACATCTGAGAGCCTTCAAGAAGAACATGGCTAGGGCCAAACGATTGATCCTAGATGGTGTGAAGGATCACATCGTACCTCACATAGCAACAAAGAACACTGCTAGAGAAATGTGAGTAGGGCTGGAAAAGCTATACCAAGGATCTTCGGAGCAATAGAAGATGTATCTGGAGGAGAAGATGCATAATACCAGGATGAAGAAGGGAGAGCATTTTGACTCCTTTCTGTCTAGAATTCAGGATAACCAAGATCAACTGTCAGCAGTGGGATCAACACCCAAAGACTGAGAGCTAGTAAGGCTCACTCTGAACTCTGTTTCAAAAGATTATCAGGTCTTTGTCCAAAGCATTCTGGGCAGAGAAAATCTTCCAGGATGGGAAGTGATGTGGGCAACCTTGCAACAAGAAGAGTTGAGAGAGATCTCCTCAAAATCCATATTGAGGATGTCGGCAACGGTTCAAAAATCAAGGAGGAAGAAGATAACACTGCCCTTGCATCAAAGGGGCAACAAAGGCAAAAGAAGAAAGATCTGTCCAAGATCAAGTGCTTCAGATGTGGAGAAATGGGACATTATGCCACACAATGTCCTCTTAAGAAAAAGGATAAGGAGGAGAAGCAAGATCCTCATGCCGGAGCTGCCAAGATTGAGGCAGAAGCAGATTGTGCTATGCTAGCTCATATTTTGAAAGGAGAGAAGTGGGCTGACTTGGAGTTGTAGATCCAGAATCTACAAGTGGCAGGATCCTTGAGTATTTCCGAACCCTTGGATCACATGTGAGCTACGACAGCCTTAAGACAGTAGCAGGATGGACAATTGCAGCGGAAGATGAGAAGACAATGCAGTGGCTAGCAGAACTAGAGCCTGATCAAAGCATAGAGGGAACATTAGCATCAGCAGTTTGGCAGCAACAACGCAGTGCAGTGTAGTGCTCACGCAGTGCAAAGCAACATCGCAGTATTTTCAGAGAGCTAGGGTAGAAGTTAGCAGCAGTCAGTCTTATTTTTCAGATGCAGTTTTACTTGTCCAATTTCGGATGTTTTTCTGTTGCAATTAGCAACAATGCAGCAACAACAATAGTTGAGCAGTAACAACAGTAGATGAGCAACAATAACGCAATGCACAGTGGTGCAACGCAGTGCAGAGTAGTACTCACGCAGTGCAGAGCCGTGTTCATGCAGTGCAACAAAATAGTTGCAGAATTCAGAGGGAGTTGGCATCAACATGCAGAGTGAGCAACAGTATAGATGCAACATTTTTGTGCAGTGTTGGTGAGCAGCATCAACAACACAACAACATATGTTCTAGAGGTCAGAGCAACACATTGAGTTGTCTTCCTAGAGCACTTTCCTCACTAAGAGGGAGTGTTGATTTATGGTAGCATCAGATGTGCTCTAGCCTTGTAATTTTGTAAACAGGCTAAGACACATGTATTCCATAATACCCATAAAGGATTTTTGGAAATTCCACTTAGAGATGGTTTAATTAAATTAATTAATCGTTTTTTTATGTTTTCCTAAGTCTAAACTTAAGGAAACTGATTAATTAAAGGGTATTAATTAAACTAAGTGTGAATCTTCTAGATAAAGTCATGGATCACCTCCAAGGTAATCTTAGCCCTTGATTATGTTTTAATCTTGGCCGTTGAAGGGTCAACGGAAGAATATAAAGAGGGTGAGGGGCCTATGGAAATCACATTGAGCACATTGAGCATTTGGCATTTTCGAGCTTGTGAGAAGAGACACAGCTTTTTGATCAAGATCGAATCACTAGGGTTGGGTTTGCTAAGTGATTTGATTGAGTGATCAGTTTCAGAGAGGGGCAGATGCAGTGATTAGTCAAGAGGACCAGGAGTACATTTTAGAGAGAGGCAGTAGTGATGCAGAGAGAGGCAGCGTAGTCACTTGGAGAGGTGACGCAGTTCCTGAATGGAATCACGCAGAAGTGACGCAGTGCCTTTTGTGTTCAGTCTGGAGATAGCTGGGAGCTGGGGTTTTTGAGTCAGGAGGGCCAAAACTCAGTTTCAGATCAGCCTTGATCATTTGCAGAGGAAAGGTGACGCAGTTCTTCAGCCTGCCCACACAAGCTTACGTAGTTGCAGCGTAGGCATCACGCAGAGGCAGAGAGGGGCTTCACCAACGCTGTTTATATTAGCCGAGGACTTGCAGATTCAAGTATACCTCACATTTCTTCTGTTGCCCAGATTTTTGCTGAAGGGTGAGCCAGATATTGACACCCTAGTTGTACTCAAGATTCTGCTGCTTAATAATACAAAACCCTTAGATCTGCTGCACCAGTTTTCCCGAGTTGGGTTTTTTCGGGGACTTAATCCAAAATAACCGTGTCAAATGTGGATGTTTTTCATTGTATTTTGTTCAGTTTGTTTCAACACTTAGATTTATTTTGCAACATTATTTGTGTAGACTGCTTCAGTAATTACTTCAATATTTCATATCAAAATCTTATAATAACAGAAGCATTAGACTTTACAAACATAATCAGCAAGAAACTAATATTCAATACTTCAACTCCGTGCCCAAGTTTTGTTACAAATCCTAAATCACATCAATAGGTCAAACATAATATCAAACTCATTATATCTAGGGTATTATTTTTAATGACATGACAAGTCCTTTCAAATATCAAACCCTAGAAACAAATAAGATTAATGCATATATCAGTTTTCTGAATTCATATGTTAGACTTCCCACTAGGGTTTTATGTAAACCCTAGATTTCATATATGAGCTCCAACAATCAAAACCAATCACAACTAAATCAACATGAATAGCTTCTACCAGGGTTTGATGTAAATCCTAGATATCCATTTACAAATTCTCAGCAATCACTATATGGACTCACATCTTTCATATTGTTATACTACATATTCTATAATTTAGCTACTACTAGGGTTTTGCTTCAAAACCTTAGATTTCCCAAACAACATCATCCTAGACCATCAAACTTTGAGTAGGGCTTGTTTGCAAATCCTAGGACTCATGACCATTAACAATTAGGTCAACACATGTATCTAGGAATTCATTAGCGTATCATTAGCACATCATATATCAGGAAATACATTAGACATATACCGACCTAGACAAGTCTAGGGTTTCAACCAAATAGACACATATATACCTAGGATTTTATTCCTAGGACCTTATTCTAAAAACATAACAAGGGTTTTTCTTATAGACACAACCAAACCCCAAGGATCTAGGGTTTCAATTCACAACATAGCAAATCCTACTTTACCAGAACTTCAAAGGTTTAGGATTTCAGACAACACCATTTCAACCCTAACAAGTTAGGGTTTTCATGATTATACCAAAATGCCAAACATGACATCATCAATATATCAAACATATTAGCAATTTCTCTAGACTCCATCAATAACCCCAAGTAGGTTTGGGTTTCAGTCATTGTCAACATACCCTTAGGTTAGGGTTTTCTAGAGAGACTGTCTAGGGTTCTTTATATAATGAAAGATATGAAGAGGGTAGATTTATCAGATGATGAATCACCCAAAACAAGAATCTTCATGATTCAAGACAACTAGACATAACGATGTTCGTAATATAACACAAATTTCAAAATAAGATGAATGTACTTTTTATATGAAGAGAATTTATTAAGATGTATAGTCTAAGACATACCTAGAGATGTTTCTTGACAAATCTTGGAGGAATTCCTTGAAGTGTAAGCCATGATCTTCTATACCTGTAATGCATATTTTCAAGCAAAAGACGTGATACCAAGAACATGATTTAATCTCTCAAGTTAGATCTCCTAAATAACCATGGAGTATGGAATCCTATGAAAAGTTATTCCTTCTTTTAAGCAAGGGCTTCTGATTGACATCCTAGATACTTGTAATCCCTATAAAATAAGGATTCATGTCACAATCTTTACCCTAGACTAGCTATAAACAAGGATTATATGACCTATTTAAGATTAGATACTTCGAAAATTTAAAAGCTTATGATTATACTTACCTTGTGTTTACATACCACTGGTTTTGATAGTCCATTAGACTTGTTGTAGTGATAATACTTACTTGATTTCTTTGGTTCCTTGTACTTCTATCCTCAAAGATTGCTTTCTTTAATATTGTGCTAGAGCTCGTATAAGATTTGTATTTTCTTCTTCAGTTCTTAGTCCTTCTTGCATTCATAGATACCTCAGATCATTTGTAAGTCTCCACAGGTATTTGTATGGAGTTCCCTTTCTTCAATGAGTTGTAGACTGAATGTACTTCTTTACTGTTTTGACCTTATCTTCAGCACTTAGTGTTCAACATATTACTGAGCCCGAATCCTTCTTCTGAAATCTACATGACTGTGACTGTGACTTCATTGTCAAGACTACTGAGATATACACCGAACTTCACACTACAGTTGTCTCTGAGAGTTGACAAGTTGACTATGGTAGACTGAAACAGTGTCACTTGATTTTGCAAACCTTCTATGTAATTTGAGCAAGCTATATCTCTTCTAGGTTGTGAATTAACAACAAATAGAAGAGGACACAAGATGTAGGCACGCAGCTAGGGAAAAACCCCACTCTAGGGGAAAACCCGGTCAAAATTCTTCCTTCAGTAGATTCAAAACAAGATGAGATGACCAAGACTCTTACAACTTAGACTCAAGACTACCTCCATCCATCAAGCCAACCCTGTCATGTCATTCTTTAGTTCTATCGTTTTTTGCCCTTGTAGCAGTCATCCTTCTTCACACTTTGGTCCTTGCAATGGCATCGAACTTGTATCTTGAGATAGCACCGAGCACCGAACCATATTTACTATGCTGACATCGAATTTGTTTATTGAGATACCACTGAAATTAGTTCACTGCGATAGCACCAAACTGTGGTCACTGTAGTCACTATAATAACACTGAACTTCACTGTAATAGCATCGAACTGTGGTTACTGTGGCCACTATAATGACACTGAATTGTGGTCACTGTGGTAGCACCGAAGATTATTCTCCACAAGATCATCTTTGTAACCTTATTCGAGCTCCTTCCTGTAATAACACTGAAACTTGTCTCTGAAATTCTTGTCTGAACTTGTCATTTGAGTGAAGACCTTATACTCATATATATAGTTGTCTCCATGTGTAATAGGCCGACATGAGTCCATTAAACAATTGTGTCTCCACAAGGTTACGTTGACTTGAGTTCTTTGAGGGAAGTTGATTTGAAGGAGATTCCTTTTGAAGCCGACGTCAAGGAGACTTTGATGGAGGAGGAGTTTAATATGACTAGATAGACTTTGACTCAAACAAACAATCTTAAATCCAACAATGGAGGCTTTGCTTATGACAATTGACCCAACCATGAAACCCATACTCTAACAAGTCAATTCAATAATAATAAAAATTCTTTTTGCTTTTATTTTGACAAATATATTACATTTTGACTCAAGTACAATTTATGAAGACCGAACCTAGTTACATTCTTCAACAAAGGTGATGTGATGAATCTGTTCTTCTTCAAGAGTACCTTCCAGGCATGACAAGTACTTTGGTGAATTTGTTCTTCTTTGTGATGTGATGTACATTCTCGGATTAAAGAAGAAATTGGTATCTATTTCTTCCTTGGAAGACAAGGGCATGTGAATAGCTTTCATAGGAGGAAAAGTCCTCACCTGACCTATGTAATCTCACATGAGGGATGCTTTTACCTTTGGATCTAGAGTTGAAGGACTCTATAGAGTGAATGGAAGACCTCTGCTAGCAATGGTCCATGACACCAATCATCAAAGTGACCTGTGGCATTGAAGGTTGGCACATCTATATTATGAAGCCCTATCGAAATTGAAGAAGTTAGTCTTTGGGATGACAGATGTTCAAGCTAGTCATGATGGAGTATGTCTGGGGTGTGCCAGTGGAAAGAAGACAAGAGGACCATTCCCCTCTAGTAAGAAGAAGACTGGTGATATTCTTCAACTCGTTCCTTTTGACCTATGCGGACCCATGCATGTGCACTGTTATTAATGGACACCTCTACTACATAATCTTCATTGATGATTTCTCCTGGATGACATGGATATACTTCTTGAAGCATAAGTATGAGGCTTTTGATATGTTCAAGGACTTCAAGGCATTGATAGAAAAGCAAACATGGAAGAAGATCAAAGCTTTTTAGGTCCAACAATGGAAGAGAATATACGTCAAATGAGTTCATTGATTTTTGCAAGCAGGCTTGAATCAAGAAGGAAACTAGTGTACCTTACAATCCTGAGAAGAATGGGGTGGCTGAAAGAAAGAATGGACCCTTCACTAGATGGATGTGAAAACATCTCTTCATGACATACTACAGGAAGAAGTTTATGTTGAGCAATCTCAGAGATTTGAAGTAAAGGACAGGAAGACTCATGTTTGTAGGTTGAAGAAAGCTCTATATGGTTTGAATCAAGCCCCCAAAGCGTGGTATGCCTCCATTGATAGTTACCTGGTGAAGCTTGGGTTCATGAGAAGTAGTGTTGATCCAAACCTCTACTTCAAGGTGTTTCAAGGTATTCCGTGGTTTTGGTTTTGGTTCTATATGTTCATGATCTATTCTTGATAGGAAGTGAGCCTATGAAGGTAAGAGGGTGATGGCCTCCGAGTTCGAGATGAAGGATCTTAGTATGATGCATTACTTCCTGGGATTAGAGGTTTGGCAGAGACCCAGAGAGATTTTCCTTTCTCAAAGAAAATATGTCGTGAAGCTATTGGAAAGATTTAGAATGACAAAACGCAAATCCTTGGCCACCTCGATGGAGATGAACTTCAAAAAGTTATGTGGAGACGCTACTGGACTTGACTTGGTGAATCTCTCTGAGTACCAACAGTCGATTGGGGCATTGATGTTCCTTGTGAACACCTGTCCGGATATATGCTTTGCAGTAAACACTTTGAGTCAATTCATAATTGAGCCCCTTAATGTACACTTGGTTGCGGCTAAGCACGTGCTGAGATATTTGCATGGAACGATTAACCTTGGTCTAAGATATGTTTCGAAGATGTGTGACTTCATGGTTACATTGATGTTGACTAGGCTGGAAATGTTATTGATAGGAAAAGCACATCAAGGTGCTGCTTCAGTTTGGGTTCCGCCATGATATCTTGGATGAGAAAATTAGTTCATAGCTTTAAGCATGGCCGAGGCATAGTAGATTGCTGCTGGCGTGGCTAGCTGTGAGGCAGTTTGGTTGAGGAAGCTCTTTGGAGAGCTATTTGAGTAGGTTCTGGATACAACCGTCGTATTTTGTGACAACAAGAGTGGGATTTGATTGGTAGAGAATCTCGTATTTCATGACAAGTCCAAGGATATTGAGATAAAGTATCACTGCTTTCGAGACATGGTGCAGAGAGGAACTGTGAGACTCCATCACATTTTGACCGATGAGCAGATATTGGATATACTCATTAAAACTTTGTCGAAAGAGAAGTTCTTGGTCTTTAGAAAGTAGCTTGGACTGATGGATGTGACCCTCCCAGGTGAGGGTCCTGGCTGATGGAGGACACTGAGTTATGCTCTTCTTCCCTTATTGATCTCCCATTGTGAGGAATTGGGCATTGGAGCTCCTAGGACTAAGGGAAGTTTGGACAATAGGATAGTTTGTGATCCTTACCTCTTGGTAAGTCATATCCTGCCTATTGTTGAGAAATAAGATAGTTTTTCATCCTTACCTCTCAGTAAAATGTATCTTGCCGATTGTCTCTCTTTGGTGTTGACAGAGTATACCCTAGTTGGCATCCTACCCACAAGCTGGGATTGTTGGGTTTTTTTCCCACCTATCTGGCCAATGGGTGCTGGCTACTTGAGTTAGGCACGATCTTTGCCATTTATGGTAAGTAGTATCTCGCTCAAGTTATGGGATGCATGTGTTCTACCACTAACTCTTGAGGGTCAAGTGGGGAAGTTCAACAAACAATAGGATAGCCTGTGATCTTGATCTCACGGTAAATGGTATCCTGTCTATTGTCACAGGTCAATAGGATAGAGTGTGATCCTTACCTCATAGTAAATGGTATATTGCCTATTGTCCTTTGATAGAGGGTGGTAGCTTGAGCTACCTTATGATGTCAAATTCTTCTTTTAGATTCGAGAGTGTTCAATAGAGATGTGCAAAGATGAGCGGTGACGACATCTGATTTGATGATGACGAGATATTTGAGATGGGACATATGTTGCAGTCGGTAATTTCTCCCTAGCTGAGAGGGAGTGTTAATTTGGCAGCTCAGGGACAAATTCTCTCCTTTGGGCAACATTTCTCAACAAGAAAGACCCCTCCTAGTCCTTGGAAGAATTTGATTTAGTTAAAGAAAAAATGTATTTTTAAGGTGAGAACCCACATGTGCACAAAAATATAGGTCGACTTTAAAGAGAAATTGGCCACCCCCTGGAATCATATAAATACAAGTCAAGTCAATCTCATTTGGACATGTTACCGCTCAAACTAGCCGGGGTCCTAGGAGGGGATCCTATAGGGCAACAATGGAGGGATAGCCCACTGCCACCTAAGTTAAAGCTCTTTTCTCTTTATGGACTTTCACCGATTGGAGGAGACCCGGTATAATAGGGATCACGATAATGAATGGGTCAATGATAGGTGACCCCAAAGCCTATTCACAAGAGAGGCTCAAATATATGGCTTGCTTGCTTGGAAAGCAAGATGAAAGGCTCTGTAGGAAGGGCTAGGAGAATTTCAAGGGCTAGGGTTTGGGTATATGACTTGCCAAGGAGATTCCTAGACCTTAAAATCCTTGTCAAAACTTGGTTTCTAGATGGTCCTTGAAGAATTAGCTTTGATGAGAAGTGGGACCACACGTGACCAAGTGGACCCAAAATTAGGTCAAGGGGATGGAATTGATCAACCAAGGGTGTACTGTACCTTCCTGCACTACTGCCAACTTTGCTCTACTCAGACTTTGGCACTGCTAAGTACTGCACTATCACTTCTGCACTCCTCTGCACCAACTAGTACCCGTCCGTCCCGCTACTTCTAATTTGGGCTCCCGTAGCAAGGTAATGATCCAAGAGGTGGAATCCTCAAGGATCCTGCCCAACTTGTAGATCTTTAGGTCTACAAATCCAAATCACCCCACCTCCCCCATGCAGCTATATGGGAAATCATCGCAACGTTGCTTCGGCCTAAGGATCATGCTTCTCATCCTTGTCCTTCTTCCTAAGAGGACAATATGTGGCATAATGTCCCATTTCGCCACACCTGAAGCATTTGATATTGGAAAGATCCTTTTTCCTCCTACATTGCTCTTGTTGCCCCTTTGATGCGAGGGTTGCATTCTCCTCCTCCTCCTTCTTAAGCTTCGAACCACTGTTGTTGTTTCTCTCAAGTTGACACTTGAGTAAGTCTCTCCCCATCTCTTCTTGTTGAAGAGCTGCCCACATCGCTTCCCAGCCCGACAAATTCTCTCTGCCCAAGATGCTTTGGACAAAGACTTGATAGTCTTCGGACATAGAATTTAAGGCAAGTTTTACCATCTCTGTGGCCTGAGGAGCTGATCCCACAACTGCTAGTTGATCTCGGTTTTCCTGAAGTCTACATAGGAATAGATCAATGCGCTTTCCCTTCTACATCCTCGTGGTCCGCATTTGCTCCTCCATAAGCATCTTCCTCTGCTCAAAAGACCCCTGATATAGTGTTGCCAACGCATCCCACTTCTCCTTCTCTGTCCCTTTGCCAGAGATGTGTGAAACAATATGATCCTTCACTCTGCCAAGGATCAACTGCGTGGCCTTAGCCATATTCTTCTTGAAGGCCCTTAATGGTGTTGCATCCATCGGTTCAGTTTGAGCACTGTCGATAAATTGCTTGAGGTCATCTTCATCTAGAAGGAAGGAAATCCTTGCCTTCCAGATTACGTAGTTGGAGGCACCCTCCAACTGGTCCTGGTCACGCAACCCAGTGGCTGCCATCTCACCCAAATATTGTCGATCTGCGGCCTCTAACCCTCTGCATAGCTGGCTTTACGCACTTCCTGTTGGAGCAAGCCACAAACTATGTTGCTTCTACACGGGAAATCTGAGTTTCTTGGGCAAGAAACTCTCTGAGGTTAGAAATCCCCAAAAAGTGTCTTCAACTACTCTTCATGACGCTTCTGCACTAACAATCACTGTTGCGCAGCAAACTCCGTCCCTCTAGTTGCTGATTTGCTGCACTAGTCCCTTTGCCACGTACAAACTGTGATCTAGAAAATCCTACCTCTCTATTGGCTCACTCAAAGATAGATTTCCTTGCAGTAGCTAGCCCTCCTGGCTTGGACTGTGCAATCTTCCGGGAGATCAATCTGTTGCTTGCGCAGCTCTTTGATCCCGACTTCACAAATGTTGGATCTGCTAGATCTGTTCTTTGCTCCTCCTGCACTCAGCTTAAAGAAGCTCTAATACCATGTGAAAATTCTGTAAATTTGGAATCCTATTGCAACAATTTGAAGATATTCACCTAATTGTTAATTTTAACTTAACAATCTATTTGCAGTTTCCTACGAAAAACATTGAATACATCACACTGCAACCTTTACAAATAAAATGCGGAAGAAAATACAAGTGCGGAAACAAAACTGAACAAGAATAGATCACACACACATCTGACACAATTATTTTTGGACCAATGTCCTCGGAAAAGCCGAATGCAGCAAAACCGGTGTACAACCGAGGGTTTATATATTATGCAGTAAGTATTTTGGAGATGATTGACTCATCTGTCACATCATGCAGAGAAACTGACAAGAAGGATCTTGTGAGACAAACCTCACTCCTCCACGGGAACCCAACACTGATTAGCAGAGCTACGGCTGCCCTTTGTCTCTGCGCTGGTCTCTCTGTTGGTTAGAAACTGAGGTCTCCTGGCCTCCAGAAAATCTCTCCAGGATCTGGCATTGGCCCAACGTTGTCTCCTCAGCAAAATTACGACTTCCCTTTAGGCTTTGTACAGTGATTGCGTAAGCACTACGTCACTGACTCTGCCCTACCTCTGTGGCTCTCTCCGTCTCTTCTGCTATGCACTCTCCAATTGAGGAATGCTTCCAATCGGAATTACTGCCCCTCTCTGCAAAAGATCTCTCGATTGAAGTTTTTCCTTGAGCACTGCTCACTAAAGAAATTAATCTCTTGATCTTTACTCCGCCAAATGTGTTTTCCAAATGACCCTTCAGGCCATTCTTATAGTCTTTTCGTTGAAACTTCAATGGCCCAGATTAGATCTCTAATCAACGGCTAAGATTAACTTTTGACTTGATCCGCCCTTTTCTAGAACATTCACACCCATATTCTATTAATTTCCTTTAATTATTTTATTTTCCTAAGTTTTAGACTTAGGGTCCCTTTAAAAATAATTAATTATTTTAATAAAATACAATTCCGATGGAATTTCCCCAAACGATTTTTGGGTTATCTGGAATACATGTGTCTAAGCCTCTGTACAAATTTTGAAACTTAGAGCACATCCGATGCTACCCCAAATCAACACTCCCTGCGGTTGGAGAGCTACAATTGTGTTGATGGTCACTAGGTCCCTGTGGCTGTGGCCTAAAATTCTGTTGACCGTTGACCACAAATTTTGGCTGTTGATTGCAGACTTTGGAGACTTTGACCAAATACTTGTCTGTTGGGCTCATCTCTTGGATATTGTTTGGTTGGTTTTGTTGGATGGTCAAAGTATTGACCTTGACTTTTGATTGGTGAATTGGATCATTGTACTCTCTTTGCTGAACATTTTATGACAATCTAATAAGAAGAAGAATTTGAAAGGGTTTTGCCCCTTGTGCGGTTTTTCCCTGGTCTTTGACCAATCCTGGTGCCTCTTGTTATTACTCGTGTTTACCTTCTATTGTACATTGCATTTACTGTTCTATCTACACCTTGCTATTTATTACTGGAAAATTGATTTGATTGCTAATTGAAGTTAAGAATTGGGCTAAAGTAATTGTATTAGCATAGAACAGTGGAAAATTAACATCTTCAACTTAAGTGAGATCATGACAAATTTCCTCTTTTGCTTTAGAACAGTAATATTGCCTTCAAATGTTTAATAAATTATACTATACAAGACACTCGATCTGAGGTGTCTCAATATAATTCTATCTGGGTCGACCACAGGGAGGAGGAGGAAGCTCGGACCTACTGGGCATCATCTCACACTTGCATAACAATACCAACACAGAGAGATCGAATACTTACCTCAGAAAGATCAGATGAACATAGTCACAGAGAGCTATAATGCCTTCTCAGACTTCTCTTTGATCATAGTCCCACAGTTCATACTACGTAACATTCCAGTGTAATGTACCTCAGGTTTCACACTCCTTCCACAAGGATAGAAATGCCTCAGGTCCGCATGGTGCAATGTGCCTCGAACTTCAAGCATTGCGCCTTAGAGAAACTTGCACAACAGAATATAAATCTCACAGAGAAGCTCGCATAACAGAGTATAGTGCCACATATAAGCTCGTATGAACTATTACAGGATTCGTCCTAGGTTCATATTATAATTGTTATCACAGTAAGACTGATCACAAAGCTTGGATCCATATTGAGAATTCAAATAGTTCCATAGTCATATATATAGCGTCATACTTCGTGTTATTCCTCGGTGCAATGTTGCTCAGACCTCGTGTATTAGTGATATAAGAAGCCTCAGGTTCACATGCAATCAAGACTAGCAAAGAGCCTCAAGTTCATATGGAGATAAGGAGTCTCATGTATGCAGACTTCTTCCGCAGAGATCAGGTTCACATAGAATAGCAGATTTGCGCCCATTCACAGAGATATAATGCCTCAGACTTTGCGCACATCACAGAGATATAACTCAGATGCCACAGATCGAACAGTAGGGTTCAAATGCCACTCAATAACTTGCATATTTCAGGAAAAGTTCGGATGTCACAGAGGTAACATGCCTCAGGAAATTCACATACTATGCCATAGAGACTTTGCTTTTTCCATAGAGAATCAATGCTTCGTTGTTCATTAAGGCAACTCAGCCTTAACTCAGCCTTGCATCGCAACCTTAGCAAGGGTCTCGACCCTCTTCTTAGCATTCTGATTTTACTTCGGCCTGGTCACAAATTCATCTCAGAACTTATGCCCAGAACAGACCTTTATCAATACGTCTTTAACTAGGCTCTTTTTGAAGTCTTGTGCTTGTCTTCTTATGATAAAATGAACTTCAAACTTCTCTTTAACCTGTGCTCTGATTCAATGTTGATATTTTTTGGGCATGCAAGCTAGAATACTTTCTTCAATAGATAACTACTTCTAATGACCAGTTAGCATCAATTACATATATACCATCTATTATCATTAAGCAGTTATACAGAAGAAAGCTTCAACAAATAAACATGAAAGAGCAGTAAAAAATAACCATGAGACAAGGAGACAAGAGGCATACAAATTAGGCCTGAGGCCAGGGCAAAACCCACAAGGGGAAAACCCAGAAGTCTTTCCTTATGAGAGAGAGAGAGTTCCAAAACTCGTCAGCACATCCAGAAACAAGACATCAAGATAACCTCTAACTAGAAACTAAGAGCTGCCAAGCCTCTCCTCCATCCTTCTGAAATTTTGGCCCCCCTTTCCTCTCTTTCCTTTGCTGGAAAAGAGATAATCAAGACAAAATTGATATACCAAATAAGGAGGAGAGGTCTCTTTTATGTAGACTTTGAAGGGGGGTTGAATGGGTGCCTCCAAGGGGCCCAACCAACTTAAACAGTAGAAGGCTGTGAAAATTTCTGAATACAAAATTACAGAAACCCTACTGCAGTATCTTGATTTACTTCTCCCACTTGTGATTTAATTAAATAAGTTATTTTCAGAAATATTCAGAAAATATCAAAGAAAACACAATTAGCAGCCTACACATACAGATCATTTACTGAAACATAGCGTACATATGACAAAGGACACTCATGATTTTTCAGACAAATGTCCCTGGAAAAACCCAATCTGGGAAAAACCGGTGCCGCAACTCATTGAGGGTTTTATTTATTATGTAGAATATTTGAAAACATATAGGGCATCAGTATTGGTTTGTCCCACAGAGAAATTCACGGCAGTTGTATGTTATCACTCGGAGACAAAAAATATGGTTGATTCAAACCCTTTAGGAATCAGTGAATACAAGCCCTTTCTGGCCCACTGGAACCCTCAGCGCAGCTCTTCTAGCCTCTGTGTCAGCCTCTCCTGCCCAACACAGGCTGCTACTGCGTCACTTTGAAGGCCACTGCGCTGCCTCTGCGTCATCCAGAAGGGTTTGCGTCCCTCTCTATGTGATCTCTGCATCAGCCTCGCTGGGCTACATCCCTCCTGCTGGCCTCTGCGCTGCCTGGTACGGAGCTGCCTCTCTGATGTATGTATTCTCGGCCTCGGATTAGAACATCCCTTGCCGATCTGCCCCTCACTAGCACTGCAAGCTCACTCGAAAATTCTCAGCAAACCGTGCCCCCAGAATTTCGATTTAGCTCAAGTGCTGCTACTCTGTTTGTGTTCTCAAACTGACCCCAAGCCTTACTTTAATACTTTTCTCATTGAGAAATCAACGACCGTGATCTAATCACTAATCAACGGCTAAGATTAGAGAAAACTTGGTCCACGCCACTTAGAACATTCTCACCACATGTTTAAATTAATTCACTTTAATTTTTCAATTTCCCTAAGTTAGACTTAGGGTCGCCATTAAAAAATTTAATTATTTGAATAACTTTTACAGCGGGTGGAATTTCTACAAACAATTTCTGGGTCTTGGAGATCTCATGTCTTCTAGCCCCTCCACAAAATTTCGGAGCTAGAGCACATCCGATGCTACGCAAAATCTCAACAAAGGTCGTCTTGAGGTATTTAGGAGGCAGAATTTAAATTCAAATTTTCTATTTTTTCACATGATGAAAATACCAACCATGGCTACCATATTTCCAACAGTTCCAAGGTTAGGTTGATTACTAAATATGCTAGGGAGTCAGTCAAGGTGTTGAGTTCTCTTAGCACATGCTTGGCATGAAAGCTGGAAAAAGAAGAAATATTATTTATAATTTGTTTGTATAAAGACTAGATTTTAAAGTCTACTAAAGAGGTACCGAGGTTTAAGTGCCTGGTTATGTTGTTAGAATCACCACAATTATAAGGGAATCAATGGATAATTGCTTTGGCAGGCTGATTCCTGAAGCACGGCATACATTTCTGCTTGATTGTTGCTCATTGTGCCCAGTCTCCATGAGTACTAGTTTCAATTTGTCCAATGGGGCCAGTACCTCTTGCACCTGCCTTCCCTTAAGCATAAAATATTATAAGCTTAATGGAGTTATCATTTTTATTTGTGGGTATGCTGTGGAATAATTTTCTTTGTTAATTCTATTTACATCGATGTTGCAAAACCTGGCATCAGCAAAAAGGTGGTGCGGTCATCAACTAGCGAAATCGGAAAAAATTAGCAAAATTCACCAAGCATAAACTCGTCTCTGAGAAATTTGGTGGCTTGAAAATTTTGGAAAAAAATGGGAGAGATTGGAGAGTTTTGCAACACTATTATGTCTTTTAACAGCGATACAATTGCAAATCTTGTAGCTTTTCCTCATTTAACTGTTTGATATGAAATTTTAAATCATTTAAATTCAATTCAGTTGTTTGTTTTATTTAATTTTTAAATAATTTGTTCAATAATTCCCTGCAGGTGCTCTTTGAAGAGAACCTTACAGTCTCATCAACAGTTCCGTGGTATGCACCACTAGATCCAAGTCGTTTCTCTCCGAGTGGTTTTCGTCTCACAGCCCTTGGTCGCTTTTTGACAAGAAATATGGTACAGTAAAATCCGAATAATGTTATTATTGTGACATCTTTATTGTATTATCATTTCAAATCGTTTATATGTCTTTACCAGTCATTGTTTTACCATTCTCTCCAGGTTAGAATGTTGGAATTCATGAGGTTAGCACCAGAAGGCAGTGGAAGGGTATCCTCATTTTTGGAGAAAGCTGCAGAAGGGCTCGTTGCAGGGGGGAGGTGAGCATTAATAATTGAACAATTTCGTAGAATTCACGGCGTTTTTAATTGTTTTTTATTATTTTGAGAAAATGCTACTCATATTAACAGTAAAAGTATTAGATGCAAAAGATAATTTTTTCATAGAACTCACAGCCTTTTTAGTTGATTTTTAATTTTTTGAGAAAACACTACTCATATTAACAATAAAACTTACAAATACTAGATACAAAAGATAAATTTTCAGCCTCATAATTTGATGTCTAATCTATAATTTTGAATTATCCATTGATATTTTTTTGGATCTCAAAATGGCTTTGAGAGGAAATCTTAAAAACTCTGGTGGAAATCAGATATTTGCAATTTCACACAAAAAACATTCCACATAATCAAAGGTTTGAGTTTCATGCCTTTTGTTGAGTTGACTGTGGTTTTAACCACATCATTAAAATTCATTCATAGTGGAGATTGACATGCTAAGCCAAATTCATTAATCACAGTGATTTGATCCAAACTTATTAAAGTAATTGGATGCCGAGTCTTCCAATGATTGTAGGCAACTGACATTCAATATATAAGACACAAATTTTAACTGTCAGATAAGCAGTCACTAAGTGGGAAGGAACAACTGAACAGTTTATCACATGTTGTTTCTTTGGCATGGGTAGCTTTGTATTCAACATATTTTCTCTTCAACATTTCTATGAACTCTCCAGCCTAGATATGCCCTTTTGACATTCTTCTATGTAGTGAATGTTTGTGGAATCCTCTTGTCTGTTGACATACACATTGAAGTTTAAGGTTGCCTTTCTCTGATGTCTTATCTCTCTACAATTTTCGGTGTCTTCTCTTTTCTAGGAATGATCATTCACTGACACACAACTTCTTCAAAAAGCTTTGATTGCAGTCTTCACAAGGCCTAGTTGAGTGGTTCTCTAGTACCGTGTAGGAAAATAGAGTGCATGAATAGAGATAATGTCAGAGAGAATTTTATAAATGTACAAAAGTGACCAAAACAAGTCAATGGGACTAGAGTACAGCAAACCATGACAGCAGTATGGGAGAGGCAGCTCTAAACTTATAATTTCCAAGGGGGGAATCCCCCTCCAAAAAGGGGGTCTACTCAACGCCCCCTTACAATTTTTTCTCAACAACATTAGAAGAAGTGAATGTTCATTTTAGAAACACAAAAAATTCAAAGCCTTAAAGTGAATATGAATATTTTTTATGCTCTCCTCTTTCATGTTTGTGATTTGTCATTGTCCTTCATATATCTTTTAATTTTTATTTTTTCATGGTTTCAAACAGGGTCCCTGATAGAGGGGATGCCCACTTTTTCCATGATGTTTCTTAAAATTTGGGGGTTGTCTCCACCAGTGTAGCATGACTCTTATAAGACCCGCGAGTACCTGCCTGTTTTGACGGGTTTTATAGTGAGACGGGTCACTCGCATAGAACCTATGATTTCTACCTGTACTCCAAAACCCGCATAAAACCTCTCTACCTGCATTGAACTTGTGAAAAACCGCATATGACCCGCATAAAGACCCATGGAGACCCTCAAAAGTTGATTTTTTTTTGGAGATCATATGGAGGGAAATGGAAAATGGAGGGAAAATTTTGTTGAGTCTTATATGAGTCCCCGCGTCAATGGCCAAACGAGTCTTAAATGAGTACAAGTCGTGCAACATTGGTCTCCACACATCCCCAGGATGCATTCCCCATTTCTTGTGTTCCCTCATGTTAGAAACTTTGTGGCACATTTTTCTTTCGTTTAAGGGTGATCACCCCCTAGATTTGTAGAGCCATACACCTTTGATCTGGAAAGCAAAATAAGTAGCAGAGAACCCAACTTATTCTTGATAAGATAGTGTTGTTTCCCTTTGATTTTAGTATATATTGCACTTGAAAATGAAGTGCTTTTTTATATCAACCTTGTTGCACTTGAAAATGAAGTGCTCCTTTATATTGACCTCCTATATATGACAAATCTCATCCTTTCGTAGGATGTGGTGTGGTCTGTCTCAACCCATAGTTGGTGAAAATAAACTCTTAAAAGGTTGAATGGGATCCTAAGGTTGTGCAACTAATGGCATGAAGTGTAGTATGGACGAAGAATGATGTTGCACATTAACCATAAGAGAGTGGTCACAATAGAAGGTAGTAACATACTTTGATGCCTCCCTTGGATCAATGCACTACAGTCTATTTTCTTCTACACTAAGCAGTGGGATGCACAACTATGATTTGTTTCTTCCACATTAAGCAGTGGGATGCCCAAATATGAGCCCACATAACAGACTTCATGTGTAAAATCAAAGGAAAAATACTTTGCATAAACAAAATTCATGATAGGATTCCAACCATGATTTATATTCATGCACATTAACAACGTTTCCATCAATTTGAGCCATTTCCTTTAGAAAAATTAGAATGCCAATGAATTTGAAGGAATTAAAAGACAAATACAAAATAAAAATAGCCCATTTAAGAGTAGAGATGAACACGTCCTTTCTCATCACTGTGTCCACGAAACGTTAGTGTTACACACCAAAATGGGTAACCCTATAGGAGAAAAATTTTCTACTACTCTTAATAGAGAAATCTTTTCTCGTACTCTTAACAGCTAGTTGCCAACCACATAGCTGCCAACCACATAACCAACAACCCCTGAAATCGAATTTTGTGTATTTGGGATAGCATCAGATGTGCTCTAGCTCCCAAAATTTGTGGAGGGACTAGAGTACACTTGATCCACAAGACCTAGAAAGGGATTTGGGAAATTTCATCTGGTTTGGGAGATATTTAATTAATTAATTATTTTAATGTATTTCCTAAGTCTAAACTTAGGAAAATTAAATAATTAAAGTTAATTAAATCAAACATGTGATGAAATTGTCTTAAGTCACACAGATCAAGCTTTCTTTTAATCTTAACCATTGATTCAAGATCTGATCATGGCCGTTGGTTTCCCAACGAGAAAAGTATAAAGTAAGGATTGGGGTCATTTGTAAAGACACACAGAGGCAGAGCACTGAAGCTCAACTAAGATTCTAGGGTAGGGTTTGCTAAGAATTCTCACAAGTTTTTCAGCTGCAGGGAGGGGAGTTTAGACAAAGGGGATGATCTGATCTTAGTGTCTAGAATCAACAAGAGACAGAGAGCAACTTCAGAAAGGAAATAAAGAGAAGCAGGGGCTTCAACAACAAGAGGGTAGTAGCTGCGCAGAGCAAGGGCAGCTTCAGCTACGCAGGTGCTGTGCAGTCAATCCCAGGGCAATGTAAGGCAGCTGGAAACCCTCAGAGGTTACGCAGAGGCCCTTAAGGGTAGCGTCAGGACTGCATCACCCAGTTTGGGGTTACGCAGCCCTTTCCAAGCCAACACTGAGGGACGCATGGGCTGCAATGGCTGACTCAGGGGCTTCAGGGGCAGCGCTAGGGTTTCTAGGGCCTAATTTTGGCTGAGTCCTGTAAATCCTGTTTGAGGGTGTGGATCAATTAATATTTTGGCTTTAGAACAGTCAGTGAGTTGCAAATTTATATTTTCTCTTTCGGGTTTTCCAGATCTGGAACCCAGATTTGCTGTATTTAGAAAAATCTTAATATTAAAACCCTCCAGCAGCCAGCAGACCGGTTTTCCCACATTGGGTTTTTTTCCGGGGACTATTTGTCCAAAAAATCACTGTGTCACTTTGTCTACGTGTGCATGTAATTTTTCTAGATCTGAATTAGTGAAAGTCTGTTATGTGTTTTGCTTCGATATTACTCTGAATTCTTCAGTTAATAACTTAATTAAGTAGGAGGAGCAGAACCAGATCTAACAATAGATTTCTGCATAATAGTAACATTCATAAATTTTCACAAATTTGATGCCTCCCTTGGATCAATGCACTGCAATCTATTTTCTTCTACACCAAGCAGTGAGATGCACAACCATGATTTGTTTCTTCCACATTAAGCAGTGGGATGCCCAACTGTGAGCCCACATAGCAGACTTCATGTGTAAAATCAAAGGAAAAATACTTTGCATAAACAAAATTCATGATAGGATTCCAACCCTGATTTATATTCATGCACATTAACAATGTTTGCATCAATTTAAGCCATTTCCTTGAGAAAAATTAGATTGCCAATGGATTTGAAGGAATTAAAAGACAAATACAAAACAAAAATAGCCCATTTAAGAGTAGAGATGAACACATACCTTTCTCATCACTGTGTCCACGAAACATTAGTGTTACACACCAAAATGGGTAACCATGTAGGAGAAAAAATTTCTCCTACTCTTAATGGAGAACTTTTCTCCTACTCTTAACATCCAACCACATAGCCAACAACCCCTGACAGCCACCACTAGCTAATGATACGCCATTTTATCTCCGCCACATGCATCAGCCATATGCTCCTCACCCATCTGGCATGAGCACATGGACAAAGGTGGGCTTTCCACTCAATAGGCTCTTTAATCACTTTGCAATCGGGTGCTTATGCTTGTTTGTATTTGGGCATTTGATATGGGTTATGAGGTGATATGGAAGAAAGGTGGGTTTTGAACCTGATCTTGTTCTCTCACTTTAAATGGGGGGTTAATCTTCGATCATAGTCCAGTGGGACCTCCCCAAATGGCCCAATGTGTATAGGAGGGGCACTACTTGGGAACCGTTGGTTGAGATAGTGTATTTCCATCTATCCTGTCAGACCAGGAGTGACTCCACGAATGAATTGTTTCCATTGCATTAAGGTAAAACATAGATATATACATGGAGAGGGAGACTATTGGGTTTCACCTCCCAATGTCTCTTCGTCTTCCAATTTCGTTTATTTAGCTATTTACAATAAAGATTGGGTGTTCAACATTCCCCCCCCCTTAATCTCAAGGGATGTTGATGGGTCCAAGCATCATTCTGAATCTTTCAAACTTTTCCCTTCCAAGTGCTTTGGTGAAGATGTCTGCAATCTGATTATTTGTGGAACAATGTCGTAGGTGAATTGTTTTGGCCTCAACATGATGTCGAATAAGATTGTATTTTGTATTGATATGCTTCGCTCGATCATGGAACTTTGGGTTCTTGGCCAACTTTATTGTAGAAGTGTTGTCAATCAAAAGAGGAGTTGAATATACTTATTTCTCTTGCAAATGTTCCAGAATTTTTTGGAGCCACACAATTTCCTTAGTTGCTTCAGCTGTTGCCACATTTTTTGCCTCGATTATGGAATCTGTTGGAACTAATTATTTGTGTGACCTCCAAGAGACAACTTCTGATCCAAGACTCATAACATAACCTGAAGTAGATACTCCAGTTTCTTTATCTCCATCAAAATCTGAATCAGAGTATGCTATCAAGCTGAAGTCACCCACTTGTGTATACTTGAGTCCAAAGTCTTGAGTTCCTTTCAAGTACTTTAGAACTCTTTTTGCAGCAAACCAATGACCCTCACAAGGTTTTTGCATAAACCTGGAGAGGATTCCAACAACAAATGAAGTGTCTGGTCTGGTAGTAGTCAGGTAGTTGAGGCTTCCTACAAGTTGTCTATACTTCGTTGCATCCTCAAATTCTTTTCCTTTAGTGTATGTGAGCTTTAAGTTCTATTCCATTGGAGTGGTCAAAGGATTACACTCAACTTCAGATGTTGGGTTACTTCAATACCAAGATAGTAGTGAACATAGCCCAAATTTGTCATTTTTAAAGCCTTTCTTCGGTTCTTTCTTTATGGATGCAATGTAGCTGTCATTGTTCCATGTCATCAAAAGATCATCTGCATACACCACAAGATATACAACTGATTTGCTAGCTTTCTTGACAAACAAAGTTGCATCATCAAGATCATAATGTTTGAAATTGAGCTTCAGAAGATGCTCAGTCAATTTCTCGTACTAGGCTCATGGTGCTTGCCTAGGGCCATACAAGGATTTTACAAGCTTGCATACTTTATCTTGTTGAACCTTCACAACAAATCCTTCTGGTTGGGACATAAAAACATTTTCTTTTCAAGAAAGCAATTTTTACATCAATTTGATTGAATTTTCAACCGTTCTGAGTTGCCAAGGCAAAGAGTGTCTGAATGGTAGCCCATTTTGTTGTGGGGGTAAAAGTCTCCTCATAATCGACCCCTTCCTTCTATGCAAAACCTTTTGCCACAAGCTTGCCTTTGTGCTTGTCAAGTGAACCATCTGCTTTATACTTGTTCTTGAAGACCCACTTGCAGCCAATTGGTTTGATTCCCAATGGAGGATCAACCAACTTCCAGGTGTCATTCTTTATCAAAGCATCATATTCTTTCTGCATCGCTTCTTTCCATTCATCATGAGAAGCAGCTTCTTTGAAGGAAGTTGGTTCAAAATCTGTAGAAATTTCAGTTCAGAATCATAAGAAACATCCATATCAACTGGTGAATCTGGATTGTCTATATTGCCTACATTTTGTTTGGTTGAGCTTCTTGTTCCTGTCTTTCCAACCTCATCAGGATGAACACTTTCAAGTGTCTTTGTCAGCCTTTTTGGAGGACGTTTCTTAGATGGCTCAGGCTGCTTAGTCGACTGAGTTGGGGCTGAATCAAGATTTAGTCTCCCAATTTTGTCAATCACATCACTCAAAGTATCATCAATGGCTGGAGCTTCATGTGGGGGAGAGAGTTCTTCAGAGGACGATTCCACAGATTGATCCAGTATAGGAATCCCCCCTTTAAGATGTGGAATCTCGTTATCAAAATCTTGAAAAGACTTTGCATGTCCAAATATATCCAAGCAATCAAGTTGTCTTTCAACAACATTGTCAATCTTGGAAGATTCAAGAAAGATAACATCTCTAGATATTATAACCTTCTTATTCACTTCATCATAGAGACGATATGCTTTGGAGGTGTTTGAATACCCTAAGAAGATACATTTGCGACTCCTTGCATCGAGTTTTTTCCTCTGTTCCTTGGGTATCAAGGCATAATAGGTGGAACCAAAAACCCTGAGATGCCTCACCGAAGGAATGTGGCCATACCACATTTCATAGGGAGTCTTGCTTTTGATAACATTAGATGGACACCAATTCTTTATATACACAACACATAGAACTACATCAGGCCAAAACGTTAGTTTAACATTCTTGAAAAACTTCATGGAACGTACCATATTTAAGATTTTCCTGTTCATTCTTTCATCTACTCTATTTTGTTGGGGATTATAAGGCACGGTTGTTTGATGTTTGATCCCATGTTGACAAAGATAGTTTTCAAATTCAATTGAAGTGTATTCTTTTCCATTATCAGTGCAAATAGAGCCAATATGAGATTGTGCATCATTTTCAATCCATGCATGAAAGTTTTTGAATGTTTCAAAAGCTTCAAATTTTTTCTTCAATAAATAAACCCAACACATTCTAGTGTAATCATCAATAAATGTCATTATATATTTATTACCATTTGCAGAGGGAACAAGCATTGGGCCACACAAATTAGAATGAATGAGTTCAAGTTTCTATGTGCTCTGGAATGAGAATCATGAAAACAATGTTTGTTGTGCTTTCTTAAGATATACAAGCATCACATGACTTAAGTTTCCTAGGAATTGTAGGCAAACCAGTAACACCATTTTTCTGCAACAAACGAACGATGTCATAGTTCAAGTGTCCAAATCTAGCATGCCATAAAAGAGTTGATGGAAATGTACCTTCATCATATTGAGAACTGTATGAGAGGTTTTGTGCACGAGCAGAGGTTCCTTGCAGCTTCAGAAGTCTTTCTTCTTTTATCCCCGTCATGAAAAGTGAGTGATCTAATGCTTTTCTAACCTCAACCTTGCCATCAAATATGTGAATGGAGTGTCCTTGCTGGTGGATGTGAACCAAAGACAACAAGTTTCTCCTCAACTCTAGGAAGTATAGAACATCATGTAGAAGAAAGTCTAGAAAACCAAGCAGTTTGAGCCTGATCGTGCCAAGCCCTAATGGCTTGAATTTTGACTTGTCTGCAAAGTAAACTGCTCCATCAACATTTTCAGTGAATTCTTCAAATAAATATCTCTTGAACGTCTTGTGGCAAGTTGCTCTTCAATCAAGCAACCAAGCATCTTTCCATGAAACAAGTGAAACACTGAATAAGTTTTCAATTACTCCAATGTTGCAATGTGCCACAACATAATGAACAGACTCCGGTGCTTTACCTTTTCCTTTATTAGGTGTTTTACCTTTTCCTTCATTTCTTTCCTGCTCAATTTTGTCCCAAGGGAGCTCACATGTGGAAGCATCATTTACATCTCTATTGCATCGTATGAAATGAAGATCAGACCTTTTTCCTTGGAAATGTCTGCCCCCTGTGCCTCTAAAATTCTTCCTTCCTCTTCCTCTTTGGCCACCTTGTTGTGAAACCAGCTCCAAAAATAGAAGAAAAAAGAGATCAACGCCTTAGAAATCAACCACTTCGAGGGGGCAAACTCCAACACATTACATAAATGAATGATTCTTGAATGATACAAATTACAAAACCTCCTTCCTATATATAGGAGTCCATGGGGCCACAATGTAATCCTAGCCAACCTAACAATAATAATTTAAAGGCACAATAATAACAATATGGGGGTTATAGGGCTACAATAATAACAATAAGGGGATTACACGAACAACAATAAGGGACTATACTAGTAATATAGGGACCTAACATGCCCCTCTCCTTCAAAAAAGTGTTGTCCTAAATGCTTGAGTAGCTACAGGTGCTTACGTATAAAATTCTCATCCTCACATGTAGAATCTTCGGTGGGTAAGTTCTTCCACTTGATGAGATACTCTACGAAATTGATCGATTCGTAGCCTTCGAGTTCTTGTTTCGTGAGCGCGAGGTTCCAATATGCTTTTTCCTTCCTCATCAAGTTACGGAAATATTGTTTGAGCTGGAAGATTTTCACCTATAACCTTCTTTAAGCATGAAACATGGAAAATTGGATGTCCTCGTGAAGAAGCGAGGGAAGCTCCAATTTGTATGCCATAGTACCAATATTTTGCAACACCTTTAAGGACACATTGCGAGTCTCTACAACACCCTCCAAAATTTTGACCACCATTTCAAAATTTTCGGAGCCTGAAAACAAAGAGAAATTGCTAAGTCACTAAGTCGCAAAAGTAAACAATTCATAAGAAAGCTGCGACCTGAGCCACAGACCACAGCGACCTCGGGTCGCAGTCCCTCGAATCCCTAAAAGCGATGACAAATACGACCTTGCGACCTAGCGACCTTGGGTCGCCAGTCGCCCGGTCATAATTTGTCATTTTGAGAGAAAATCGCGACTTAGCGACCTTGGAACCAATGACCCCGAGGTCGCCGGGTATAAAACTCAAAGTTTGACAAATCTGCCGACCGGCGACACAGCATTAATTGCACTTTGACTCTTTTCACTAAGATCGTCATCTTGTTTAATCTCAACAAGTTTTCACCATAAAGGTAGCTAATTTGTATTGGATTACTTCAATTTCATACTTTGTCATCCATCCATTCTTGGTAGCTATAATATCGCTTAATGCATTGGTTTTTTATGGTTTACAACTACCTATTCATTTTCCTGACTGTCATCTTGGCCCATGTTTTACCTTACTATTTTTTGTGTCTATTGACACTTATAAATTCCACCATGAAACCTTTCTTGAGAAAAACACATTATTTCCAATCAACCAATCTCATTTTCAGTCAAAAAAATGCAAGGGAAAATCAACTACCCTCATATTTCTAGCAACATAACAATCCTCATTGTACATAGAGTTAAAAGCGCAAAATCATAAGTCCCTTGACAATCATTTAATAATGAAATATTTTACAAAAAAATAGATAATTAGGATTCACTATACATACCTAAGTGGGTTTTGTTTTTTTTATATTAGATCAATAATCTATATTTCGCTATTATATAATCCTGCATTGGATCTCTTGAGAGATAATTGATTATGTGTTTTTGGAACAATACGAATGTATGTACATTGCAAAAAAGACATCATGATAGGTACAATGAAATCCTCCATCACTATAAATAAGTCAAATAATCACGTGCGACGAAGGATGTTTCTCATTTTTTGTACCACATTTACTATGGAATTTTCATGGCTCAGTGTAATTCTAAACAAAGATATTCAATGTAAATTTCTCTCTTAACCCAAATGGTGGAGTGGAATCCATTGAAAAT
This sequence comes from Pinus albicaulis, assembly GCA_034641835.2. Lineage (NCBI taxonomy): Eukaryota > Viridiplantae > Streptophyta > Pinopsida > Pinales > Pinaceae > Pinus > Pinus albicaulis. The sequence goes on along the minus strand of CM076581.1, from coordinate 122,028,775 downwards.
ACAAATAAATACATATTGAAACTCAAGTTCAATACGAATGATACATTAAAGGAGTTGTGCTTCATTTTGAATAAATTTGATTAGTTTAATAATGCGAGGATCTCGGGGTCAGGATGGTGTGGAAAGAAATATAATGACAAGATTAAGTAAATATGTAAGCATAGTGGTGCACATGGGTCATACTAATTAGTAAAAATTTCTTAAATAATTAGTGTTGAATTGGCATTGGTAATGGAGCATGTGTCATATTGATAAAATAATAAAACAATGATATGGGAAATGGGCATGCTATGTGACATTTCTTTAACATTATTTGGTGATATGTAACCCATGTGATGGAGGGTCACTTGAACCTCAAACATTGGAATAATAAAATTCAATTGGAAAAATTTATGAAGTGGTAGAGACTGAGGTAGATGCACATGATTCCCAAAACAAACTAAAAATAAATGTTACACACTTTACATAACATAACATAAATTATATGAGGAGTGAAAAAATGATGTGTTATTGATGGAGTGGGGGTTATCTATTATCCGAAAAATAGGTTTCCCTTGCCTAATCACTTCTCATCCCTCTCTCTCTGAATATTTGTAGATGGTGGATAACTCTTCCTCCACATTATTATCTCACTCATTTTTATATATCAATACACAATCTCGTCTACTAGTGGAATTTCTAGCTTGCATGGAAACTAGAAACTTGAACTCTTATGTGACTTCATACTCTATTATGCTAATTTCCTCAACTTCCTACGTGGATAGATTTAAGATCATGTACTTAAGCTGAGGGGATGAACTCACCCTTCTCCATGGTAGAAAACCGAGTTTTTTCCCTTCTGCGGAAATATTGTTGTGGCTTGTGTTGCTCCATCCTACGTATTCATGGAAAATAGCTTGAATACACCTTTTTCTTTAGAACATGTTGAAAGGTGTGTCATTCCTTCCTTAATCCCCGGAGAGGGCTGCATGTAAACTTGGTTTCCCCTGGCTTTTCATGATGTTGTAAAATGTGCAATTGATTATTTTCTTAAGGACATAAGTTCATGAAGCCCCTTGTTTAGGTTCCTTTGGTGAATGAAGCATTGAGGGATGAAAATGTGTTCTCACGGTTTACTTGATATGCATATTCAATGGTTTATGTCATATCTAGTAGATATTATCTCCTTGATTTTTGAGCATGAAACTAGCTAAATTTAGATGAGCTAAATATCTATGCTTTGTCCATAGATATTTTGTATTAGTATATGATAAATTTTAATATTAGGAGTTGATATTTGGTTCGGTTTGTGGTTTTGGGAAAGTGCATGGTTATACATGCAACCATGGTTCCCCTCTTTCACCCCTTACGAACTAAAATTTCCACTCCGGTTGGGTAAGGCTTCGTAATCTCCTTTGCATCTATGGAATATTCCATCATTGAAATCTATAGTAAATGATCTAGGTATATTTTATCGTTATATCGATGATACAAAACAATACCATGAATGGGCTGTAGCTACGAAAATGTTTAATCAGTCGGCTAATTTCCATCACCATTAGATTTAAAATATTTTCCTAGGTACTTCGTCTTCATATTAAATTTACTAATGTGTGTTTCTCTTATTTTTCAATTTATTTATTTACCATTTTGTGTTTCCCCATAATGATAACGCATTCTTTTACAAAATCTAGTTTGATAAAACTTGTTTCTTGGGGATGGGGTGGATACATTAGAAACTTTTTTTATCTATTGAATCCATCTCTAAGAGAGAACAGTTAACATCCAAAATACACCTTGTGATCCCTCTAAGTACTAGGTTTAAATAAATTGATTCCCTCCATTATATCATACATTATGAAATGTGAGTTTTTTCTTTTTTTTTCTTTTGCTATTTTTCGAAATCGAGATGACTAACTTGTGGCTTTAGAAACTTCAACCCAATAAAATGTAAACTATATAAAAAAACTTGCAGCAATCACGGCTAGTCTTAGCCACACCAGCTTCCAATGCTCATGGATTGATTTGTTCTTGTGGGGTATCGGAATGGTGAACTTTTCACCATGGCGTGCTTTAAAAAACACCTTATCAACGATTTTTCTATGCTATGTGGGCTCTGTGGAAATGTGAGTTATAATTTCTCACCTTTTTCTCTTTAAATCATATGATTACTTGTACATATATGAATCTAACTTATCACACCAAATTTACACCTCAACCTCACGTTGCAATTTCTACTAAAATGGGGTTGAAAATGACTTTCCTCGACATCACATTGTAGTTTGAGAAGATAAAATGAAAAATATCCAATACCTGATATATTATACATGTTATGATATTAATGTGAAGCTTCTACAAATTACATGTCAATTAAATTCACATGATATTAATGCATATGTACTTAAAAAATCCAAATCTAGATTGAAAATTAAATAGATCCATATATCATAGTCGGTGAATTAAGATCCACGAGAATTTAATGTTTTATAAAAAGCGACTTTGTTTAATTGTTTCAAGAGCTAAATTTTCTTCCTTCTTACCATGATTTAACCTATGTCTAAATGGTGTAAAGAAATGTTGTAGAGAATGTAAAGATAAATAGTTATAAACAAAAATTTAATATTCAATTCCAAAAATAGAAGAAAAGAGATATCAACGCCTTAGAAATAAGCCACTTGAGGGCAACCTCCAATACATTACACGAATGAACAATTCTTGGATGATACAAATTACAAAACCTCGCTGTAAGCACAGGAGTCCATGGGGCCATAATGTAATCCTAGTAGGCCACAATGTAATCCCTAGCGAGATAAAAATAATAATTTAAGGGCACAAATAATAATAACAATATGGGGGTTACGGGGGTACAATAATAACAATAAGGGACTATACTAGTAATATAGGGACCTAACATACCCCTCTCCTTCAAAAACGTGTTGTACTCAACGCTTGAGTAGCTCGAGAGAGTGCTTATATCTGAGTATCATCCTCCCATGTAGAATATTCAGTGGGTAAGTTCTTCCACTTGATGAGATACTCTAAAATTGATTGATTTCGTAGTTGTCGATTTCTTGTTTTCGTGACCGCTTCAAGTTCCAATATGATTTTCCATTCCTCATAAAGTTTGGGAAATATTGTTTGAACTGGAATATTTTCACCTATAACCTTATTTAAGCATGAAACATGGAAAATTGGATGCACTCGTGAAGAAGCAAGAAGCTCCAATTTGTATGCCATAGTACCAATCTTTTGCAACACCTTGTAAGGACCATAGTAATTTGGCGATAATTTATTATGCTTCTTAGCTTGCTTGAGGGACATTTGTTTCTATGGTTGTAGACGTAAAAATACCCAGCCTCCTACATCAAAACTTCTCTCGCTGCGATGTTGATCTGCTTGTTGTTTCATTCGATATTGTGCCAAATTCAGGTTATCCTTTAAGAGTTGGAGAACTTCTTGTTGATGCTCGATGCGATCTTCCACTGCTTGAACCTTCGAATTTTATCTTAAAGAATATGTGATGGACGGTGGATGATATCCATAAAGTGCCATAAATGGGGTCATTTTTGCTGCAGTATGGAAGGAAGTGTTATACCACCATTCAGTGAGAGGTAACCACTTGACCCATTGTGTTTGTTTATCAGATACAAAACAACAAAGATACCCTTCCAAAAATTTATTTACTATCTCAATTTGACCATCGGATTGAGGATGATAAGATGAGCTATGAGCTAATTGAGTACCCAAACAAGAAAATAACTTCGTTCAAAAATTTCTAGTAAAAATGGGATCTCTGTCGCTCACAATAACCTTTGGCTTTCCATGTAGCTTTTGAATTGTTTCCATAAATGTAGTAGCAACTGTACTAGCTTTAAATTGATGAGATAATGCACAAAAGTGTGCATACTTGGTAAGTCTATCAACTACCACCATGATGACACTCTTTCCTTCAGACTTAAGTAAACCTGTGATAAAATCCATTGAAATCTCCTCCCAATGTTGGCTTGGAATGGATAAAGGTTGTAGAAGACCCGGGGTCTTAATTGTCTCAACTTTATTCTGCTGGAAAACCAAAAAAATTTCCACAAACTTTTGAATATCAGATTTAAGGCCATCCCAAAAAAATTCTTTCTTCACCCTGTGGTAAGTTTTTAAAAATCTTGAGTGTCCTCCTAAAGGAGAAGTGTGCAATTCCAGAAGAATATTTTGTTTTAGTTGGGAATTCTTACAAAGATATAAGCGATCTTTGTACCATAAGGAATCATTTTTCCAACTAAATGTATCAGATGTACTAGGATCTTGCTGCAAATTTTGAATGAGTGTCCATACATCTTTGTCCTTCTTCCATTCATCTCTTGCTTCAGTTATCCAATCTGGTTGGATAATAGAAATGGAACAAAGCAATGCTTCCACCTCTTCATTCTTTCTTGAGAGTGCATCTGCAACAACATTAAGCTTTCCTTTTTTGTAGATTATTTCAAAGTCATAACCCAAGATCTTTGTGACCCATTTTTGTTGCTCTTCTGATGATAGTCTTTGTTCCAAAAAGTGTTTAAGACTATCATGATCGGTTTTTACCTTGAAGTGTCTTCCCATTAGGTAAGTTCGCCATTTCTTTAGTGCATGCAGTATTGCTAATATTTCCTTCTCATAAATAGGTTTCTGTAAATACTTTCCTTTGATTGGACGACTTTCAAAAGCAATGGGTCTTCCTTCCTGCATTAAAACTGCACCAATTCCATTTCCTGAGGCATCACATTCCACAATAAAGGTTTTTGTGAAGTCTGGCGTAGCTAAGACCGCTGCTAGGCACATTGCCTCTTTAAGATGTTCAAAGGCCTTAGTTGCTTCAGGAGTCCATGAAAATGCATCTTTCTTCAATAATGTTGTTAGAGGTGCTGCTATTCTCCCATAATTCTTAACAAACTTGCGATAATAGCCTGTTAACCCGAGAAATACTCGCAACTGATTAATGGTTGTGGGGACTTTCCATTCCTTAATGGCTTTAATTTTGTTAGGGTCTACCTTAACACCCTCGTGAGATACAATATGACCCATATATTCCACCTCTTGTACTCCAAAGAAACATTTGGAGGTTTTCGCATATAATTGTTTCTCCTCCAATAGTTTGAGCACCCTGTCAACATGTTGAACACGATCCTTCCAAGACCTGTTGTAGATTAGTATATCATCAAAAAATACTAACACAAATTTTCTAAGGGAAGGGTCTGAAAATGGAATTCATCAACCCTTGAAATGTAGAAGGTGCATTGGTAAGGCCAAAGGCATGACCAAAAATTCATAATGACCCTCATTAGTTCAAAATTTTGTTTTTGGAATATCTTCAGTCTTCATTCTAATTTGATGATATCCTGAATGAAGATCCAACTTGGTAAAACAAATTTCTCCATATAATTCATCCAATAATTCATCAATCACAAGAATGGGAAATTTATCTTTAGTGGTGAGCTTATTGAGCTCCTTATAATCCAGAAAAATGTGCCATGATCCATCCTTCTTGTGTACCAATACTACAGGAGCAGAGAAATAACTTTGACTAGGTTGAATTATACCTGCCTCTAACATTTCTGTAATCATATGTTCAATTTCACTCTTTTGGACATAAGGATATATATAAGGCCCAGGTTTGGAGGAACACTTCCGGAATCAAATGAATAGCATGTTTCATGATCACAAATAGGTGGGTGTCTTTTGGGAGTTTCAAACACCTTGGAATGATTGGTTCAAGACTTTTTGGAGATTTGGTGTAATAGATGATTTTGATGTTGGAACTTCTAGTGAGCATAATTGTGCAATTACGCCTCGTTTTTATTTCTTTAGAAGATTTGTCATGACATTAGAGCTTATTATCTTTCCCGGCTTCCCTGCAATACCCCGTAATTCAACTTCCTTACCTTCTGAAAAAAATTTCAAGAAAAGTTCTTGAAATTAAAAGCTATTGTCCCCAAAGATTGTAACCATTGTACTCCTAGTACCACATGAGCACCTCCCATAGGAATCGAAAGCATTGGACTATTCAATACATATTCCCCCATGGTTAGCTTGATATTATGGCATTTTCTAGAGAAATTTATATTTCCTCCATTTGCAACCATCACTTGACGTTCTGGTGTTGGGTATAGGAAACAATTCAATTCCTTGGCTACCTTACAATGAATAAAATTATGGGTACTACCTAAATCAATCAACACTATTACCTTTTTCTTCTTGATATGTACTTCTATCTTTAGAGTTTCCAGGAGTGGTAATTCCTTCCAATGCATTACATGATATGGTCGAACTCATTTCTTCTTCTTTCTAGGGTTGGTTCCCGGTGTATATCCTCTTCTTTGAAAATTTTTGTTCACTCTTTCTTCTTTCCTCTTCACAATCTATGTAAAATAATTTCTTTCTCAAAGACAGTTATGACCTTTAGTGTATTTCCTATCACAACTGTAGAAAATCCTTTTTGCTCTTTTTTCTTCCAATTTTTGTGGTGTCAACCTTGTAGGTTTTGGAAATCTAGGCGTAGCAACTCTTCCTTCTTTATAGAGGTGAGTGGTAGGCTTACTTGTCGCCATAATTTTACATTCAATTTTTCTTGCCAACCTGAATGCCTTCTCCAATGAATCGGGTTCAAAAACACGAACTTCATGTTCGATGTTATCCTTTAAAGTACTTATGAAGAGATCAATCCTGTGTTCCTCTAGAATATCAGTTACCCTTATATTCAATTTTTGGAAGTCCTCAATGTGCTCCACCACTAAACCCTTTTGTTTGAGATTGAACACCACAAGAAGGTGTTGTTTCAAAACTTTATAATGTGCTATCATTTCCTCCGTAAAAATTGACCAAGAGAATTTTTTTACGAGAGAAAATCCATCGATACCATACAAATGTATTTTGTTCTAAATGTAAAGTTGCGATGTGTACCTTTTGTGTGTTTTTCACATTATTGAGATCAAAACATTGCTCCATTTGTAATATCCATGTTACAAGATCCTTTCCATCAAATTTCCTCATATCTATTTTTGGAATATGGTGGCTCTTCCTTCCAAAATTAGAGTTTATGAAATCATGATTAACATTTATTTTTTCTCATCATGAGTTTCATCTACTATATTTTCACCATTAGGAAACATTTCTTGTATCAATTTTGTCAAACCTTCCATGTTTTCTTTTAGATCCTTCTTCATGTTTTCCATTTTTTCATCGATCTTAGCTTCCATGTCATCAATCTTAGATTCCATGCCAGCTTCCATGCCATCCATCTTAGCTTCCATGCCATCCATGCAATTCTTAAAGCCATCCATATTAGATTCCACGCCTTTCTTCAAACCATCCATCTTGGTTTCCACGCCTTTCTTCAAAACTTCCATGTCATTTTTTGTTTCTCTTTGCGAAAGTGAAATTTGTTGCACTTGCTCTTGTAATTTGGATATTTCATGTTGCCATTATTCATCTTCATGGGTCATAGTAGAGCCTTATAAAGGCTTAATGGGTGTTTAATTATTTTTAGGGGCCATTTTAGAATCTAATACTGATATTTATTCTACAATATGCCCTTGGAATCAATTCAACTTGATTCTTAAAACAAGACTTATGCAATTCGGAAAAAAAATACACACCTTTTACTTTCTTTTGAGGAGCTCAATATTGAAATTGAATTATCTCTATAATTGCGAATCCTCAATATCTGAAATTCGGCCCTGTAGTAGCCCTATGAAGCTTCTTTCAAATGCCACAATTTTGATCTGATTTGGATTCTTCAAGGCAAATTTATGTCCAATCTCCCACAATGACCCAATTATGGAATGGTTCACAAGAGTGAAATTGTACGAATTTCCACGTGTCACTGTTTCCTCCTTTGGCTCTAACATTGATAGAAAAAAAAACTACATTCCGTGTACTTATGGTCACCTTTTACATCATTCCAATCCGATGCTCAGAGAGAGAGTTATGAAGCTTTTTCCATGATCACCTCTTTGAGATGAAATTTAGAAGCCTGAAAAAGCCCTAACTTCCACATATCATATCTCCGCCAATATTGCGAACCAAGATTTGAAATTTTGTGACGATGTTCCTTAGGATTTCAAATTTTCACTCTAAAAATTTTAGCTTCTGACCCTTCGTAGAAACAATTTTATAGCAAAAATACCACGATGACATGTTTAGGTTAAATTCAGGAGTCTGCAAAATGACCTACCTTCCACAGATCATGTCTTCGAAACTATTGTGAACCAAGCTCTGAAATTTTGCGACGATGTTCCTCACGATTTTTGCTTCACACTCTAATAATTTCAGCTTCTGAACCTTCTTAGAAAAAAAATTATAGCGAAAATGCCACGATGACCTGTTGGAGTAGTGAAACCCTAGAATCCCAAAGCTCTGATACCAAATGTTGTGAAACCAACTCCAAAAATAGACAAAAAGAGATATCAACGCCTTAGAAATAAGCCACTTTGAGGGGGAAACCTCGAATATATTACATGAATGAAAAATTCTTGGATGATACAAATTAAAAAACTGCTTTCTATATATAAGAGTCCATAGGGCCATAATGTAATCCTAGTGGGCCACAATGTAATCCTAGCTGACCTAACAATAATTTATTGAAGGGAACAATAATAACAATATGGGTGTTACAGGGGTACAATAATAACAATAAGGGAATATAATAGTAATATAGGGACCTAACAATGTATATCAATCTATAACCTACCATTGACTTGTCCTCTGGCCTTGGGACCACTTCCCAAGAACTATTCCTAATAATGGAATCATATTCCTCTACTATGGAATCAACCCATATTGGTTGTTGCACTCCTTCCTCAAATGAAAATGGCTCAATCTCCACGCTCTAGCTCATGACCTCCTCTGCTTATGCTGTGATGTGAGTGCTCCCACATTCTATCTAGCATCATGCATCAATCTGTTAGCTTCTCTGGTGCACTTCCTTCCATCTTTGCATGTCTATGCATGAGTGGGTGCTTCCACTCTTTGATACTTTTCTTGTGGTTATTCCACAACATCCTGAGGTTCTTCTTTTGGAGCTAAAATATCCTCATATACATGAAAATGAAGTTCCCTATCCAGGGAAAAATTCATGGCCATCTCTTCATTGAAATTCACCTCTATGAACAAATTTCATCCTGTGAGATGGTAGGTACACCCGATAGTTGTGAGGTGCATCAGTGTACCCCACAAATATGCCCAACTCTACTATCAGTTCTATATTTTTCCTTGCATCCTTGGAAACATGACAATAAACTAATGAACCAAATATCCAAAAGTGTGCTAGATCTAGTTTCTTACCCCAAAAATATTCTTCTAGTGTAATCATCTCGATAATCCAATGAGGACTCTTGTTTTGCACATATAACATTGTGTTGAATTCTTCATCCCACAAGTGCAATGATAGGCCCTAATCATCCAACATCATACGTTCAACTCCCATAATATTCCTGTTCTTCCTCGTAGAAACCCCATTTTTTTGTGGGTTATGCGGTGTTTTCAACTCTCATCCAATGCCTTCTTATGCATATATGTTCTTGAACTCATTCGACACATATTGTCTACCATTATTTCTGATGAGAGCCTTCACTTTCCTTCCTGTTTCTTTCTCAACAAGTTTTTTAAATTCACAAAATTTTGAGACTTTCTGGTCTTCCTTCTACATGAAGAATTTCCAACACTTAAGTGAGAAATCATTTACAAATATAACATAATACCACTGCTTGGTCATGGAGGTTGTCGTGAAGGGTCCATAAACATCTAAGTGAACTCTTACAAAGAACGGTTGTGCTCGGCTGTCCTTATCATGAAAGGTGGATTTTGTGTACTTCCCTAATTTACATTCATTGCATGTATCTCATTGCTCTAGTGCACCCTTAGGAAGTCTTGTAGAAATATCCTACATGGTCTTCAAAGCTCCAAAGTGAAGATGGCCAAGTTGCCTATGCCATATTTCACCAATTTCTCCGCTCTACATCTTCTCTGCTTTCATTCTCAAATCAACACTATCTTCTACATTCAATTTTCATACATTCTTTACCCGAACCCTTCTTTGCTTCCCTTGTCCCATGGCTATGTGATGAAGGAAATCCTCTCCTATGCTAAATATCACATACTATCCATGGTATTTTAACATACAAACTGAAACTAAACTCTTCTTTAGACCCAGAACATACATGACATCTTTGAATGTGAGAGGAGAAACAAAATCCCTCTAAAAAGTAACATTACCAATGTTAGTCGCACTATACCTTCAATCATCTCCCATCTCGATATGCATCTGGAGGTCCTTATCCTCCAAGTCACTGAAAATTTATTTTTTTCTGATTATATGGAATGAGGCTCCACTATCTAGATACCACATGCTACCCATCATGGATGTCACCATGCATGCAATGAGGGTGAAATCCAACTCGAATGATTAATCAAGATCTTCACCTACCGCTCCTCCGGAGGGATTCTTGTTAACCTTCTTGTGTGAAAAATTTGTGGCATAGTGTCCCATCTCATGAAAGTGAAAAAAATTAATCTTCGATAGGTCTTCTTGACTTCCTGACCTGAATCTCCTTTGGATTGGGATTTATTCCCTTTCCCTTTATTTTCCTTTCCATCCAAGGCACATTTCTCCTTATTATCATGCTTGGATGAGGTTCCATCTCTGTTGTTCCACCTTATCTCTTCATGCATCAAGTGAGGCCACAAACGCTCCCACTCTGGTAGATTCTCCCTCCCATCTATTGAATCCCAGTAGTTTTTCCAGCTCTTGGGAAGGCTTAGAAGTGCTAGGCTGACCAAATCATCTTCAACAACTGTAATACCAACACTCCCAAGCTCATCCTGACATTGGGTGAACTTGCTCAAGTACTATGGTATTGTGTCACCCTTTTCCATCTTGATTTTCTGAATATTATCCTCCAATGCAAGCTTCATGTGGTCATTTTTTTTATGAAACAAGTCTATCAAGGCTTTCCACATTACATATGGAGTCTCCTTATGGAGGTTCGAGACAATATGATATCGAACTGATTCCAATATGATCCTCCTCGCTTTTCCAACACACTTCTTCCACTCTGCTACATCCTGAGTATTAGAGGTTGGAGGTTTAGGAATATTAGTATCTACCAATTCCTTCAACCCATTATATTCCAACGATTCCTAAATATTTTCCTTCCGAGTAATATAATTCAAACTACAGTAAATATTCGAGTCTTAATCCGTAGAAGGTCACCTTGCTAGCTTTGAAGATTTGATTTTGAAAATTCAATCCTTCAAAGATAACTTCAAATTATTCTCTTCTATTTCGATTTCAATTTTGATACCATGTAGAATACCTTTTAGATTCAAACTACTAATTTTAATTTACTAAAACAATAGACTTGAATCTACTCTACCAAATGTGAAACAATGAAATGATCGTGAAATCATGAATCATACAAGAGAAATAATTCAATCAACACATTACACATTTCCTGGGGAAATCCAAAACTAAAAACCCACCCTATCTGTATATTTCATTAGTCAAAAAAATATGAGAATATTACAATGTGTTGCTCAAGCTCAAGCAACCTATACACTATCTCTATCTATCTCACTACTTCCTTGACAAGCCTTGGACAATACTTAGCCAAATTTCTTCTTGTCAAAGTCCCTATTTCCTTGCATTGTTTCCTTGGTAATTATCCCCTTTTATTTAGGGAAATTACTCATTCATAACTGCACAATCCATCATAGGCCTTCCTCTGACTGCATGCACCACCTATACAATTTGGTTGATTATACAACTGATAGTACATTTCCCTTTAACTCCAATATCAATTGGTTAACTCGTAGATTACACATGCATGAGTTATTTATGGTTGATTTATCATTTAACTGGTTGAACACTGAAATTTCACTCCATTGCTAGACCTCCTACTAGTTCCTCCAATAGTTGGAATGTTGTGAAACCAGCTCCAAAAAGAGAAGAAAAGAGATATCAACGCCTTAGAAATAAGCCACTTCGAGGGGGAAACCTCCAATACATTACATGAATGAAAAATTCTTTGATGATACAATTTACAAAACCTCCTTTCTATATATAGGAGTCCATGGGGCCATAATGTAATCCTAGTGGGCCACAATGTAATCCTAGCCGACCTAACAATAATAATTTAAGGGCACAATAATAACAAAATGGGGGTTACAAGGGTACAATAATAACAATAAGAGGGTTACACTAACAACAATAAGGGACTATACTAGTAATATAGGGACCTAACATGCCCCTCTCCTTCAAAAAAGTGTTGTCCTCAACGCTTGAGTAGCTCTGGGTGCTTCTGTATAAAATTCTCATCCTCTCATGTAGAATCTTTAGTGGGTAAGTTCTTCCACTTGATGAGATACTCTGAAATTGATCGATTCCGTAGTTGTCGAGTTCTTGTTTCCGTGACCGCTTCAGGTTCCAATATGATTTTTCCTTCCTCATCAAGTTTTGGTAATATTGTTTGAACTGGAAGATTTTCACCGATAACCTTCTTTAAGCATGAAACATGGAAAATTGGATGTACTCGCGAAGAAGCAGGAAGCTCCAATTTGTATGCCATAGTACCAATCTTTTGCAATACCTTGTAAGGACCATAGTACTTTGGTGATAATTTATTATCCTTCTTAGCTTGCTTGAGGGACATTTGTTTGTATGGTTGTAGCCGTAAAAATACCCAATCTCCTACATCAAAACTTCTCTCGCTGCGATGTTGATCTGCCTGTTGTTTCATTCGATTTTTTGCCAAATTTAGGTTATCCTTTAAGAGTTGGAGAACTTCTTGCTGATGCTCGATGTGATCTTCCACTGCTTGAACCTTCGAATTTTCCCTTAAAGATGATGTGATCGATGGTGGATGATATCCATAAAGTGCCATAAATAGGGTCATTTTTGCTGCAGTATGGAAGGAAGTGTTATACCACCATTCAGCGAGAGGTAACCACTTGACCCATTGTGTTTGTTTATCAGATACAAAACAACGAAGATATCCTTCCAAACATTTATTTACTATCTCAGTTTGACCATCAGATTGAGGATGATAAGATGAGCTATGAGCTATTTGAGTACCCAAACAAGAAAATAACTCCGTCCAAAAATTTCCAGTAAAAATGGGATCTTTGTCGCTCAAAATAACCCTTGCGTTTCCATGTAGCTTTTGAATTGTGTCCATAAATGTAGTAGCAAATGTACTTGCTTTAAATGGATGAGATAATGCACAAAAGTGTGCATACTTGGTAAGTCTATCAACTACCACCATGATGACACTCTTTCCTTTGGACTTAGGTAAACCCGTGATAAAATCCATTGAAATCTCCTCCCAACGTTGACTTGGAATGGATAAAGGTTGTAGAAGTCCTGGGGTCTTAATTGTTTCCACTTTATTCTGCTGGCAAACCAAACATTCCGCCACAAACTTTCGAATATCAGATTTAAGGCCATCCCAAAAAAATTCTTTCTTCACCCTGTGGTAAGTTTTTAAAACTCCTGAGTGTCCTCCTAAAGGAGAAGTGTGCAATTCCAGAAGAATCTTTTGTTTTAGTTGGGAATTCTTACAAAGATATAAGCGATCTTTGTACCATAAGGAATCATTTTTCCAACTAAACATATCAGATGTACTAGGATCTTGCTGCAACTTTTGAATGAGTGTCCATACATCTTTGTCCTTCTTCCATTCATCTCTTGCTTCGGTTATCCAATCTGGTTGGATAATAAAAATGGCACAAAGCAATGATTCCACCTCTTCATTCTTTCTTGAGAGTGCATCTGCAACAACATTAAGCTTTCCTTTTTTGTAGATTATTTCAAAGTCATAACCCAACATCTTTGTGACCCATTTTTGCTGCTCTTCTGAAGATAGTCTTTGTTCCAAAAAGTGTTTAAGACTATCATGATCAGTTTTACCTTGAAGTGTCTTCCCATTAGGTAAGTTCACCATTTCTTTAGTGCATGCAGTATTGCTAACATTTCCTTCTCATAAATAGGTTTCTGTAAATACTTTCCTTTGATTGGACGACTTTCAAAAACAATGGGTCTTCCTTCCTGCATTAAAACAACACCAATTCCATTTCCTGAGGCATCACATTCCACAATAAAGGTTTTTGTGAAGTCTGGCGTAGCTAAGACTGGTGCTAGGCACATTGCCTCTTTAAGATGTTCAAAGGCCTTAGTTGCTTCAGGAGTCCATGAAATGCATCTTTCTTCAATAATGTTGTTAGAGGTGCTGCTATTCTCCCATAATTCTTAACAAACTTGCGATAATACCCTGTTAACCCGAGAAATCCTCGCAACTGCTTTATGGTTGTGTGGACTTTCCATTCCTTAATGGCTTTAATTTTGTTAGGGTCTATCTTAACACCCTCGTGAGATACAATATGACCCAGATATTCCACCTCTTGTACTCCAAAGAAACATTTGGATGTTTTTGCATATAATTGTTTCTCCTGCAATAGTTTGAGCACCCTGTCAACATGTTCAACACGATCCTTCCAAGACCTGCTGTAGATTAGTATATCATCAAAAAATACTAGCATAAATTTTCTAAGGAAGGGTTTGAAAATGGAATTCATCAACCCTTGAAATGTAGAAGGTGCATTGGTAAGGCCAAAAGGCATGACCAAAAATTCAAAATGAGCCTCATGAGTTTGAAATGTTTTTTTTGGAATATCTGCAGTCTTCATTCTAATTTGATGATATCCTAAACGAAGATCCAACTTGGTAAAATAAATTTCTCCATGTAATTCATCCAATAATTTATCAATCACAGGAATGAGAAATTTATCTTTAATAGTGAGCTTATTGAGCTCCCTATAATCCGGACACATGCACCATGATCCATCCTTCTTGTGCACCAATATTACTAGAGCAGAGAAAGAACTTTGACTAGGTTGAATTATACTAGCCTCTAACATTTCTGCAATCATACGTTCAATTTCACTCTTTTGGACATAAGGATATCTGTAAAGCTAGATGCTTGGAGGAACACTTCCTGGAATCAAATGAATAGCATGATCATGATCACGAATTGGTGGGAGTCCTTTGGGAGTATCAAACACCTTGGAATGATTGTCCAAGACTCTTTGGAGATCTGGCGAAATAGATGATTTTGATGTTGGAACTTCTAGTGAGCATAATTGTGCAATTATGCCTCATTGTTATTTCTTCAGAAGCTTTTTCATGAGATTATAGCTTATTACCTTTCCTGGTTGCCCTGTGATACCCCGTAATTCGATTTCCTTTCCTTCCGAAAAAAATTTCAAGAAAATTTCTTGAAAATTAAAATCTACCATCCCCAAAGATTGTAACCATTGTACTCTTAGTACGACATCAACACCTCCCATTGGGACGGAAATAATTGGACTATTCAATACATATTCCCCCATGGATAGCTTGATATTATGGCATTTTCCAGAGAAAATTATAGTTCCTCCATTTGCAACCATCACTTGACATTCGGGTGCTGGGTATAGGAAAAAATTCAATTCCTTGGATACCTTACAATGAATAATATTATGGGTACTACCTGAATCAATCAACACTATTACCTTTTTCTTCTTGATATGTCCTTCTATCTTGAGAGTTTGAGGAGTGGTAATTCCTGCCACGTGTTATTGTTTCCTCCTTCGGATTTGAAATTGATATAGAGAAAACTACAGTCCGTGTACTTGTGGCCACTTTTTACATAATTCCAATCTGATGCTTAGAGAGAGAGTTATGAATATTTTCCCACAATCACCTCTTTGAGATGAAATTCGGGATCCTGCAAAAGATCTAACTTCCATAGACCATATCTCCGAAACTGTTGTGAACCAAGATCTGAAATTTTGCGAAGATCTTCCTTAGGATTTCTTCTTCATTCCATAAAAAGTTTAGCGTCTGAACCTTTGTATAAAAAACGTTATAGAGAAAATGCCATGATAACCTGTTTAGATTAAATTCAGGAGCCTACAAAAATACCTAACTTCCATAGATCATATCTCCGAAAATATTACGAACCAAGCTCTGAAATTTTGCTACGATGTTCCTCACGATTTCAGCTTTAGACTCTAAATATTTCATCTTCTGAACCTTCGTAGAAAAAAAGTTATAGCAAAAATTATACGATGACCTGTTTGGGGTAGTGAAACCCTAGAATCCAAAGCTCTGATACAAATTTTTTTGAAACCAGCTCCAAAAAGAGAATAAAAGAGATATCAATGCCTTAGAAATAAGCCACTTTGAGGGGGCAACCTCCAATACATGACATGAATGAAAAATTCTTGGATGATACAAATGACAAAACCTCCTCTCTATATATAGGAGTGCATGGGGCCACAATGTAGTCCTAGTGGGGCCAGAATGTAATCTTGGTTCCATTTTCAACACTAAGATGCTCCAATATAACAATTTTGCTACGTGTTATTTCAAATTCCTGCACGGGCTACATTAAAGGATGAAAATTAGCATTTGTAACTTATATTAGAAGATTTGCTCATCTATTTCGATATTTATGCATGTGTTTTCAAGCATAATGGTGGTTTTTTATTATAGTCTTGGTTGGAATGTTACCATAAAATGTCAATTTTAAGTGTTTGTTTACATGACATTGTCACAAAAATTTAAGATAATTGTTTCCTTTATATGTATTGAATCTTATTGTTTATGATAGATATTATATTTGGTTTACATTATACAAAGGCCTATGTAGAAACACATATCATAGCCTATTTTATATCACAATATGCTTCTCAAGACAAGGCTCAAGTTATCCTTTGAATCAATTATCTCATTTTCATTTTCATATAGTATCATTTGAAGTATATAGTTATGGCTTAAAATTTATCTCTATGGATAACATATAAATCCATATATTCTCTTTATTAGTGATATTGATGTGTACTCAAAACCCTCATAAAGGCTCTCATAATCTATGCTAATGACATAATATTAACCTCAATAGTGAGCTTCTATATGCATAGTATGCCCATACCTTACAATAGGAACAACAAAAACATGAACATAAAATATGAAAGAAAATTTCATAACTAAATTAATGAATGGAAGATAACAAAGAATGTTCAGGTAAAGGGTATATTAAGACAAAAAATCCATTAGAATGAGAATGATTTATAACAGTCAAGTAGAAGTGGATGTATGAGATATCTTTCTAGCATAATGTATAACATAGTCTTGCAATAAATGGAACCTATTATGTGGGTTTACCTAGCTTTCGTGAGTCATGATCTCTCATTTTCACAGTCTCCTTGACTAATCATGCTATCAATTTTGAAATTGAACTATATCATATCATATATATAGTTATAGAATGATACACTAAAATACAGGTGGGGATGGGATCTTTTCTCATCCTATCAAATCTTGGATCCTCTAGATACAAAACAAAGAGGGAATTTTTACACTAGATCTACTTCCCTATCCATACACAATTTATGAAACTAAGTGTAATAAAGTTAGATCTCTACCCACAACTTTATTGTCGTCATGGATTCTATTGACACCTTATATTTTTTCCAAAGCACCACCAAATTCATGTATAAACATACAATTGGATTTATCTCAAGTGGCTATAGTAATGATTATCATTCTCCCCACCTATGTTTGATTCCCACAAGGGACATGTTTAGCTCATAGTGAGTATATTTATCTAATGGATTTCATACTTATTAATGACTGATATTATTCTCTTAACAATATAAGGTTTACCCTATGTATCATTTTAGAAATAAGGGAAATTATCCAAGGGTTTTCCCTAGATTTTGTAACATGGAAAAAATATATATATCAGGGAAACCTTATGTGCTATTAATTTTGAAATTTAAAATAAAGTTGTCATACTAGTGTCAGTGTGGTAGAAGGTCATAAATTTTTCAATGTATGCAAGGTAAAACCATTTTTAATGTTATATATTCAAACATACACCAACCTTTTGTGCCAATATAGATTCAACATACACTTTTACACATAGTACAATGCTAACATGATAATGTTTTCACTAATTGCAAACTAATTACTTGTTACTTGATTTATTAATATATTTTACATGTATATTAATCATGAAACAAATTTTTGTTACTTATAGTTGTCTTACATCATAAGATGGTGTTACATTAAGCATTTTGATTTCTAAAATTGCATGAAATGGAAACATTAATTATGTGAGTAATGGACTACAAAAACCAAAATACATCTATAAAGTTTTTCTTTCCTCCCCACCTTATGGGAAATATATTTATATTATATATGAGGAACATACATGTTTTTTTCCTCTAGGCACTAGTCAGACTCAACAACAAGGCTAAAATTCATAACAACAAACCTCAACACATGGCTTGTAAGAATTGAACCTAGGTGGGGAGGACAATAATAATTTTTCCCAAGCACCTAAGATAAACCCAAATGGAAAAACACATATCTTATGTTATTTTAATAAAATGCATAAGTTAAGTTATTTTTCTATTATAAAAATAAAAAAAAATTGTAACCATGCCAAGTTTATATATATATATCCAGGAGAAGCTTCACCAGCACCCTCATAGTATGAGTTGGTTATCTTGAAACAAAACATAAAATAATAAGGCTAAAAGGAATGGTAAATGGAATCATATACCTCACATTAAAGGAAATATATTAGCTAAGCTACATAATTCACCTATTTATGCATACTTTTGTTTTAAAGATAGTAAAAATATTTTTGAGTCAATTATGAATGGTTTCCATTGTGGAGAATGTTGATGCTTCCAGTGTAGTGTAACTTATCATTATGGAATTAAAATACCCTATATAATGCATCATCGTTTATATTTTAATAATAATGTTACTTTATGGGAGATGCAAGAGTGAGAGGGGAATTATTTTTCCTCGATGAAAAAGTTGTGTCACAATTTTCCTGGGGTCCTGGTCATGTGACAAAAAACCAAGTGGCGTTTCTTGCTCAATGGAAGGGTCCAAAAACTTCTTTAGAAATAAATGTTAATAATTTTCTATTCTTCAATAATTAAATGATTATAATTTGTCAAGTGGTTAAGGCTAAGATGGAGTCGAGCTCTAAGTGTCCAAAGGATTCTCTTACTTGCCTCTTAGTTCAAGTGTTTGGGAATTTTCCATGTTTAAATACATTTGAATTTAGTGGTGGACACTTTGGAAAAAAATTTCTCCATATTGGGCCAAGGAATATTAGAGTGGGATCAAGTGAATTTCAAAATTTCCCATATAGCATAATCATGATGATAGTATTAAGGTGTATAGGTTTTCATTCAAATTTTTATACATATGGAAATTTGCTTTGAAGTGAGGATGAGATATATTCCTCCTAATCGAAATGGTCTCTATGTTGTGTTAAAATTATAAGTGGTATCAAGATCTAGATATTTATCAATTTCTGACATCAGTCTTTAATATTTTCATCCAGGTGACACACACACCTTATTATGTGTCTCGAAATATTTCCTCTCCTCCAAAAAATGAAGCATACGAATTTATTTCTTATTTGTTGGGAGCGACTGTAATTCAATACAGATATGGAGATTATTTCTTTGAGTAGTGGGCTAGATTTAATTTCACCATCCCGCACTATCAATCTTTAGTCTATTCATCGTCCTTCAGAGGATTTTGTTGGATAATCTGAAGACCTGTAAATTATAACTTATTTTCGTAATCTTGATAACTACTTGTGATATTAGTTGGTCTTTTGTTACTTCCTTAGTTTTTTTCATCAATAAATTACAAAAAAAAATGAATACCACAAAGAGACAAAGTACACAAAATATAGGCTCCAAGCCAGGTCAAAACCCCTCCAAGGGGAGAACCCCGAAAAATTATTCTCTTCTTATATGTATAAATTTCTTAAAAAGAGACTTCCAAGATATAAATACCAAAGACAACAAACCCTCCAAGACCTAAGTCAACCCCCAAAAATATATCTTCCAAGGAAGCTTCCAAAACTTCAATAATGCAACTCTATGATTGCAACTTTGACCCCTACAAGAAAATGTTATTCTTGCAATTTTGGCCTCCTGCAACTGGCAACTTCAAAAATCCTGGGGAGAGAAGAAAAGAGAATCTTTGGAAAACTTTTAATTCTCATCCTCTTATTCATCCTCCATCTACTCTTTCTCTTCTTCAGTACTGTAGATTTAACTTTACTTAAGTGAATATCCAAATGAGGTTGAGAACCTTTGTATTTATAGCCTCTCTTAAGGTTCAAATAACCCTCCTTTAAGCCGACTTGATATTGGGATGAAAAAAATGGTTTTTTCTTCATACAATAAATTTATTTATTTATTACAAAAAGTATAAATAGGACTATGGCACAGGACCAAAAGTATAAATAGGAATATGGTACATGAACAATATTATTATGTATCTTAGAAAGACCTAGTAAACCTAAAATAACAAAGAACATGATTTGATTGAAACTTGAGCACGTGTAATATTCCTAAAATTTAGCTTTTGGCTAAATGGAATATTATAGATTATTTTGTCTCTAGATAGGTGAATAAGTGGGTAGGGAGGCCCATAAATCTCCTTAGAAACAATAAAAACACTTCAAGTGTGAAAGGATACCTTCTAAGCAGCTAAATAAAGCACCTTTGAGCGTGAACATGGGATGAAACATGTTGAATAGGTCAACTTTGACCAAATCAATAGCATTGTTATGGAGGAGTGGACATTTAATGAGGAATAACATGGTTTTGGAGGGAGATTGATTGCATTGAGGTAGTGACCTAATTGAGTGGAGCCAAGGGTAAGGAAGCTCATAACTTATATAAGGAAGAGGATGGAAACCATATGGGGTTAGGTTTTTTTATTATTATTTTGTATGTGGTCCGTTTAGACTTCTTGCATTCTTCTGCTGTTTAGTTGAGCTTGTAGTGTTGTTTAGCACAGGGTGTTCCTGAGCGGGAATCCCATATATTTTCTTGAGAGGCTCTTGGAGGAGAATTGCACTACATTTCCACACCCAGGCTTAAGGCCAAGCTACATCTTTCTTCATCAGCGCAATTTCTGCAGAATATTGTGCTGTATTGCAGGGTGCAGCAGTGGAAGATCATTTTGGGTGTCTTCAGAGCTAGTTTTGTAGTGGATGAAGGTTTCTTTCCATTAGAAGGCCTATAAAGAATCCCATTGGGTTTTATTGACATATATGGCATCATGACAAGGTGAATTTATCCCCTACATCGCAGTTTCAGCCCAGATCTACATTATTTTAGGGAGGAGTTGCAGGGGTGGTTGCAGTGGTTGTTTTGGGAGGTGATTTCTTCAGTGGAGGAGTCATTCTTTCGTCTAGAGGATCTATTGGAGAAGAGTTTTAGGTTTCTACATTAGCTTTAGCCATATCTTCTCATTTCTATTGTTGCAGCATACCTTCAGCCTTAGGGTTGTAGCTTACATTGGCACATTGTGTGTATTTTCCGGAAACCCTCTTGGGTTGTCTTGAAAAGCCGATCTAGTGCTGTATGTCTAGAATCTATTGGAGCCTATATCAGTATTTTTATATCATTTTATCATCACCAAATGTAGTTATACTTAATATGACTGTGCTGTAGCAGCGCTACGACATTTTTTATACCATCAATATCTCACTTTTGAGAGTGTTTATGTATTGGAGGCTTGTGTTATCACATTCTATGATTTTTACCTCATTTTTTTGTACTCATTTGATGCATAAATGATCAATAAGATGGGTCTATATTGGTCTCATGGTTTCATTCCCGCAAGGTGCAAGCCCTCTACTTCTCCATGTGCTTCAATACCTACAACTCACTTGAGAAAAGTCACATAGACTAGTTGTGCAACATATATATCCTAAATGTGAGTGGTTAGACCATATAAGCTTGTAAAATATTACATGAAATTAAAAATTACGAGATCATTAACATGGATAAAAAGCATATAATATCATGACATTGGTTATGGGACAAAGATAATTTATTGATATATGTAAAATATGTGGAGAAATATCACCTGAAATCAGCCACGGCTCCAAGAGAAACTGTCCTTCGGATCCATCCAGCCCAAGCCTCAACAATATTCTTGTATAAAATGTGCACAAGGATGTCACATAAAGGAGGTGAAAATCTCAAAGAAGGAAACAATGGTTTCCCAAACCTGTGAAGTGCAGGAGACATAGGGATAATTAGATTTGATTTGGGCTATAACAGGCTATAGTATCAATACCTTTCACTCTCCTCCCTTAGGCCTTCGCCACGAGGTGTATTATACTTCCTCAAAACAGTTTTTCAGCTGGGAAACAATTTGGCCAAGGGCTCTTGTAGGTGGGATTCTGGTGTAACCCATAAACCTCACCCAAATTATAGGGTGTTTCATATTTTTTAATATTTTAAATTGTATATGCGGGTCAGATATGAATGGACCTACGACTGCACATGTTTTAGACAGGGCAGAGTCGCGTATGGAATTCAAAATATTTTTTTTTAAGAAAATGACCAAGTCTGAATGGAAAGAGTTGGCTAAGGTCAATACATAAATCATCAAGTATATAAAGGTTATGAATGATGTTATAATATATTCCCCCTAATATATGAGGTCATAAGGGGTACATGATGGCCGAAATGTATTATATGCATAAGAAAGAATCTTGTGAGGACTTGAGAGGACTTCACCAGATTTCATCCTGCCAAAAAACAATGAACGAAATCAGAAAGAAAGCTAATGTTTGAGGTGGGCATACCCATGCTCAGTGAAAGTAAAGCATGTTCGCATAACAAGTATGGAGAAGATCCAATATGTATACAAGTATAGCATAAAACGTAAAGTACATAGTGAATAATATTATCACTGACCAAAAGTACATATCAAATTCATGTCAAAGTATCACATATGGAAGACTGATCAATGATGTTGCAAAGGTATCTGATCATTGAATTCACAACTGAATCTCCAAGTGCCAAATCATAAGTGGTGGAAAAGTGGTATTGCACGCAACTCGAGTGCCAACATATAGAATGATGTTGTGATGAATTGAAACATATAAGGGTGGATAGTGCCACTCACAGAAAATTTAAGGTGCTGAAAAAGTGAAACAAAGCATGTTGAAACAAACTCAAGGTCTTCACCGATCACTATGGTACAATTCTACAGAACGGGAATAAATGAGCTGAGTTCGACCACGTGAGAAATTGTTTGATTACCGATCATTGATGTATATCGTTAAAAAACGTGAGACAACTCATCGATGATGATGAGAGTCAAGGTATCACAATACAACCTAACAAGTTCCAAAGAATGAGTTGAAGTTGAACACTTGATAGAATCTACCGATCATTAGACATTAATGTATTCTCACTGTCGATAGTGAAGGAATATGCCACTAATGACTAAAAACCCTAAGGTACTGACAAAAGGAATCTAGACCTTATTCTTGGAGCAATGTGTTAGAGTTGATGGGAAAAGATCTGTTGGAAGGAAGGCATTAAGGCATACCACATCAATCCAGCGCGAGTGTAACCCGTAGTCCAAAATTTGGAAGGAATCAGATGAAGAAAAGTGAAGTAACCAACTCGAAGCACGTTTCTGGCATGCACAAAATGTAGCTAGCCCATGACAAAAACCCTCTAAACCAACGAATAATTAAAGTTGACAAAGAGGTGAGGAATCCACTGATAGGCTCAAATGGAAACCAAGATACTGCAAGAATCTAAGGTGTGATAACGAAACAAAAGTTAAACACAAGGGAAACCACTCAATCAAAGACCCATGTTGTTGATCAGATGTTAAGCACAAGGTCACCTATCAATTATGTAAACAGGGTTAGGGTGCAGCTCTAGGTTTACTCTTAGAGAAATTTGTCGAAGTCGATAAGAGAAAAAACCACTGGTAAGAATTCAATGTAGACCTTCTCAAACCAGCATGAGAAAAGGACCAAATAGCTGATGTGATAGAATAAGACTTTGACAAACCGAGGATGGATGACTGAAAAAAAGTCAAGAGACACTGCAGAAAGGCCAACTCAGGTTTACTTCCCTTAAAAAAAAGCATGACTCATTGTGACTATGGAAACATATGATAACTTTGTACAAGTTTTCCATTCAGGAGGCACGAACAAACCCTCCATATTATTGGAAGAGATAACCAACCGAGGGAGTACTAAATCGATAAAAAGTTTATGGCTCACCTAAGTCAAACTAAAGCCCATCCCAAATGGATAAAATACATAGATTTTTTGTGCTTTGTTCAAGTGCGACACAAATGACTCTTAGCTGCCATAAAATATGGAAGTAATGTCCCGAACCCACTCTTTTTGGGATATTTTTTTTGTCTTTTTCATATTGAAAGCCTGGAAAAGAATAAAAGAATTCTTATAATACAGTGGATAGAATGAGTGTCGGTGAACATATGCACTAGTTCCTAGGATAAGAAAAATCCTATGCTCAATGAAATGTGGTAAAACTGTTAAATAACACTTGGAGGAATGTTCTGTCTATAGGAAAAGGTGTCAAGTTGCAGATTCTAAGTGATTGCAATGCTGACATTGCAGAAGAACATGGTAAAAAATTTGGCTTATACACGAGTCCAAGTGAAGTCGGCTTAAGGCCAAGATATAAAAATGGTCAATATGTAATGCAATAAAACAACTCAACAGCAAAATGGAGCCTCTAGGGTATAAAGCCAAATGAAGCTTCATCACATAATTCATTGCGGGACTAAAGAGGTTTCCTGAGCGTACATAATTTGCAGCATGGGTGACATATGCTAGCGAGGATCTAACTAGGAAGCCCATCTAAAGGATGGCTCTACCATCATATCATGATTTTATAAGTCGGCAAGTGAAAATTGTTTAATAATCATAAAATGATGGGGTCAACCCTATGGCAAGATTTCAGTATGGAGGCTAGTATGCATAAGTGCAATGGAAAGTGAATTCCCTAACCTATATGTCAATTATGAACACAATACCTTCCATGCCAAGTCAGTGGTCATGGAGTCAAAGAGGTCAAAATTATCTCGAAATCGTCAAATGGTCCTAAAAACAAGTTATCCCCACACTTGCAAGTCAAAAGGTCATAAATTCTTGGACAAATTCAAAAATTAAACACAAAAATTTAGACAAGTGGATTTTGAAAAAAATTTGAATTTTGGGCATAAATAGGCCTTTTGAACTTACATTTGGTCATTTGAGCATTGGTGAATTTGAGAAAAATCTCTGGAGTAAAAAATCCCCAACTTCAATTAGGATGAATTCTCAGCAGAATCAACTCAAATTTTCTAGGTAATCCTCACAATCAACTTAGTAGTCAATTTTTCTATCAATTCAAGTAATTTTAGGTTAATTTCTCCATATGACTTATTTTTTTAGATTAGTCATCTACGTATACGCGGTTTCAAAATTTTGAATCATATACGTTGTTTGAAAATTTTGAAGTTTCATATAGACGCGTCTGTGTAAAAACAAACTTGCGTATGCAGAAAGTAAAATTTCAAAATAAAAATCTAATGGATAATTTGTTGAACTGAATCAGGATGACCATCAATTGGAGAGAGAGGGAGTGTTGGAACAGGGTCTCCTACGAGCTGCGAAACTGGTCCGATTTTGTATATTTTTTATTATATTTTGTCTAGCGCAGGGGTTTGGGGGTGGGTCAAAGCCCCAAAAGCATTCTAATGGGAAAAAGGGTAAATCCGGGGTCCGAAAACCATGGTTTGCAGACCATAGGAAATTTTAAGCTAGATTTTTATAAATAGAGGAACATTTTGAATTGTAAGGTAGAGAAAAATGAGGATACATTGATGCAAATTGTGGTTTAGGAAATCTGTTTGGGTTTTTGGGGAAGTACTCCTGCTAGTTGTGTGCGCGGAGATCCAGAGTCCTGTTGTGTGCGGACCTTGCTACTATGTGCGCAGGCTTGGACGGGTATTGTAAGAGGGAATTGATGAATTGATGAATAAGAAAGGTTGTTTAGAACTGAATCTATGTGTACTATTTATGCGAATCATTGGTAATTGCTGTATTATGCGTATTCTGTATTTAGCTACGAAAGTTCTATGTAAGTGTTTTACTGCATCTAGATCTGTTTTGTTCTGTTTTATGCAATATTGAGCTATTGTATTGGAAGTATATGATTGTTGAGCACCATAGCATAATTAACCATGTGCACATGGATGTGAAAATAAACCTATTAGCCCTGCTTGAGAAGATCTGGACATCTCGAGGCAGGGCGCAACTCTGCTTGCATTACCTATCCTTTCTCAGGGTGCGGAAACCTGGTTCTAGCACCCACCCATACTACTTCGGGTGAGACTTTGACCTGCGCAAGTAGGTCACTGCCGAAAGGGCTAGTATTATAGGGGTTTTTTGGCAAACCTTGAACTCTGAACCTGGGTCAGGACCCCTCGAGCTAACAAATGGTTTCATTGCTGTGACTTGGAGAATTTTGAGAAAGGGATCGGGTAATGACAAGAGAGTACTGGGAACCTGACAAAGAAGAAGAGCAGGTTCAAGTGAATAAGCTCCCTTCTGGACGAAAGTACAATGCGGAGCAGTAAGTGCTATCGAACCAATCAAGAAGGGGATAAATTTGGCTATAGCCCGCAGAAAGAAACAACTATGTAAAACCTGCCAGTTACCCCAATGAATACAACCTCACCCAAAACCCCACCAGAAGGAGACATGGCAGCGCACTTGAAATTACCTATATTTAAAGATGTGGGAGATGAGGACATGAACCAATTTTGGTTTGTTGCAGATTCGGTATGGACAGCGCAAGGTGTGGTGAGTGATACTGTGAAAAGGATGTAGTTGTCCCTAGAATTTGAAGAAAGAGTGTTGGAGTAGTACATGCGATACATCTCTCATAACGGGAGCGCATATATTCGAGATATTAAGGACGCTCTAAAGAAACAATTCTGGAAGCCAAAATCTTACTCTCAGTTGGTAGCAGAAGTGAAGGACTTCAAGCAAGGTGTGTTTGAGTCTGTATGGGAAGCTGATCAGCGATGGAAGAAAGCAATCAGAGAAGGAGGATTTAAATATGATGACAGATAAAATACCGAATGGTTCATCGCTATGTTGCTACCTCACTTGCGTATACCTATGGGCCACCAGACCTTCGAATCACAGGAAAACGCCGTGGAAGCTACCATGAAACTAGAAGTCGTGCACAGAGAAGAAAATTTGGGAGGAGTACACCAAATTCAGGAGCAACTTAGGGCTATGCACATGGAGAACTAGAACCTCCAGAAGGAACGGGGAAAAGGAGATAGTGCAGACCTATGGTGCATATGATGTCAGACGTCTGGACATACGAAGGATCAGTGCCCACTACTAGTAGATTACATGTAGGTAGGAGGCCCTAGTCTGCTACGTCTAGACTCAAGCAGGTCTGCGTTATGGTGTGATGACTGCCAGGTAGCAGGACTACACGATACATCTCAATGCTCTCAGCTAAGTATGGGTGAACTAAAGCAACAATGGTGTAGATTATAATGGTCATTATGACATGAAGAGCAGAACTGTCGCACTTACGAGCTGGTGATAGATCGAGGAAGCTTGTATAGGGTATAATTAGACCCTGCGTCACCTAGATCCCCCACAAGCTTCGGTGGCTCCCCAGCAAGGGGCAAGGGAGGTCTGGGGGGAAGCGCAGGATGAAGACGTGGGCAGCTAATCTGTTATAACTGTGGGGAGGTAGGATACTTTGCAAGAGACTGCCCAAACCCTACCAGGAAATCCTTTAAATATTGCCGGTAGTTGGACCATGAGATTGAGGACTACCCAATCTTGATAAAAAAAATGTGAGAGAAACAACCAACACCAATGCAGAATGTACAAAGAGTTAAGGCCAAAATACGAGATATAAATTCAAGTGCACAACGCAGTACGATGGCCACGAGGGGGGACACATGGGGTCCTTCGAGCCAACAAGCATCTGACAACCAAGAAGGATTGGACCACGAACTAGGACAAGAAACAATCCACCAGGATAGTACTAAGACAAGAAACTCTACTTTGCAGACTATGCAGACACCTGCACACCTAGGAGCGGATGATGAGTTGAGACCCTTCTTACAGGTGTGTATAAAGATATTAAGCCACTTGCGGGCTGAAGAAAAACTTCAGGCAGTAATAGATAGATGTGCAAGGCAGTCCCCCCTATCTCCAGAAGTTCGGGATATACATAAGTTAGGCAGATATAGGAAACGTACCGGTAGGGAGATGAGATTAACTGCCAAAATCAGTAATTATGAAATGGATCAGGTTGTCTTAGACTTAGGGTCAGATGCAAACGTGCTACCTAATCAAACTTGTCAACAAATGGGAGAACCCAAGTTGGAGTGGTCCAATATTCAATTGCGTATGGCCAACTAGCAGAAGATTATACCTCTGGGAAGACTATCAAAACTTATGGTAGATATCGCTGGGGTCAAGGCCCAGGCTAATTTCAAAGTAATTTAGATTGTAGAAGATGCAGACCCGTACCTTGCGCTCTTAGGACTTGACTGGGCCATAGATATGGGTGGTATCGTCAACCTCAGGAAAAGAAGCATGGTATTTGAAAATAATGGAACAAGGGTGACAGTACCATTAGATCTTATGGAAGGATAATTCTACACAGAGCCAGTACGTGAGAAAAAATAAGTAGATCACATTTACAAGTTGACCACGCAAAATGAGGATTGGACAATCCCACGGTTGAGGGGGTACTCTGCTAGGAATCAGACAACAGATACTTCTCTGACTCTAACGAGGAGATGGAGAATTGGAAAAACCGATTGCATGATGTCTCGGCACCACGATGCCCTTGGGTCGCGAGGGACCTCTACTGCATTTCTTCAGAGGTAAGAGATCTACCCCATTTTGATGAGTCTGGTAGCATCCAAGAATTCCTGAGAATGCTAGAAGCTACGGTTCCATGAGAACGATGGTTCTGGGCCCTTAATCTAGCTATGCGTGGGATGCTTGCATGATGGTGGGACACCCACAAAGAAGCATTCCAAGACTGGGAAACGTGTCGGGATATGATGATCCTGCGGTTTGCACCCCTGGCTGACATACGTACCAAGATGCTCCTCAGACCTAGAGATCCTCATGCGCATCTGCTCACCTAGATGGACAAATGGTCTAATCGGACTACAAAAGAGTGGGTTCATCTATTTATTCATGCCTTGGGCCCTATCCCCATCGCATGGTATTTAGATGCAGTGCTACATTAGCGCACCTGCCCCTGGGAAATACTAAAAGATGACTTTATAGGAATGTTCGAACTAATTGGGGAGATGGAGGCACTCGATGAAGCTCTGCAAGACATCAATGCTTTTGTATTTAATGACTCACACCATCACGCCGCACTAGTGGTCCTGAAAAGGGAAGCGTAGATGCAAGACATAGTCAATTTCCGGAGCTTGGCGATAGAAGAAGAGGAAGACAATACTCGGAACGTCTCTATCCTAGAATCTGAGGGGGAACACACCATCATTGGACCCTTGCTGCAGAATATTGATGTTAATCAACCTATCAAGCTATTCGAAGTTAATATCGGGACAGAAGAACATCCTAATTTGGCTAAAATTGGGAACTATTGGGACGAAGGAACCGTTAGTAAAATTGGAGAGCTACTTACGGAATATCAAGACTTATTTCCGACAAAGTTTTCTAAGCTCAAAGGAATCACAAGGGACCTAGGCGTTATGCACATCACTCTGAATCCAGAGGCGCACCACATAAAGCAGCGGCCTTACCGTATGAACCCTAAATATAAGAAAAAGTTCAAATAAGAACTGGACAAGATGCTTGCTGCAGGTATAATTGAACCGGTGGAATAGTTGAATTGGGTAAGCTTGATGGTTATCCAGGAAAAGAAAACAAAGGGGGAGATACACATCTGCATGGACCTATGCAAGTTAAACAATGCTTGTTTCCATGACCCCTTCCCTACGCCCTTCTCGGACCAAATCCTTGATAGCGTGGGCGGGAAGGAATCCTATTCATTCACTGATGGGTTCTCAGGGTACCATCAGATCCAAATTACACCCGGAGATTGTAGTAAGACTAAATTCACAACAGAATGGGGGTCCTTTCAATATACAATCATGCCCTTTGGTCTCAAGAACGCACCCGCTATCTTCTCTAGGGTAGTAGTTGTTGTATTCAAGGAGTTTATCCATAAGTTCTTGGAGGTTTATTTCGATGACTGGACGGTATTCGGATTGGTAAAGGAGCACGTCTCTAACCTGCGATTAATGTTGGACGCATGCCGAAAGCACCAAATTTCCTTGAATATCAAGAAGTGTATCTTCTGCATGCCTTTCAGAATCCTGCTCGGGCACATATTTTTCCGGCAAGGGCTGATGGTTGAACCTGCGAAGGTAGCCGTAATTATAAACCTTGTAGTCCCAACAACGAAGAAACAACTGCGTTCTATTCTCGGACACATGGGCTATTACAAGAAATTAATTCAGGGGTATGCACTGATCACAGCATCCATGGAAAAACTTCTTAAAAAGGATGTTTCCTTTTTTTGGAATGATGAATGTCAGAAGGGTTTTGAGCTACTCAAGGAGAAGATGATCTCTGCACCCATACTAATATTTCCTGATTGTTCAAAGGAATTTCATGTACATGTGGATGTTTTTGGAGTCTCGTAATTTGGCAGATTGGTAAACCAAATGGCAGGGCAACATCAGACCAATATTTGAAGTCGTAGGACCTAGCCTTCCTGGACTCAGAGAGGACTCTCTCTATTATGCGAAGGATGTGAACTTGTTCACTTTGTATGTTTTGATTTTAGGCTAGTTGTTAAGTATATTTTGGTTTGTTTTGGTTTTGAGGTAAAAATAATAAAGTAAGACAAATGGAAAGAGAGTTCATCAAATCAACAGGGCTATGGGGTCATATAAAGTCAAGGATGCCTAAATTATGGATAAGGTGTACTGCATGGCCGATTTAGCAAGGTCAATGGATTCTTCGGGTGAGGTATGAGGTGAAATGAATATTAAGTTTGTGAAAAATGAAGAAGTCTTAAACATATATAGTTTGAAAGAAAATAATCATGAGGTAGGGAAAACCATTAATCTCTATGAACAATACTCAAACTGATAAACATGAAAGATAAACATTCAGGTGAGACATAGGGGCATAAGATCTCCTAACTTTAGAAATTCACCTTCAGCTGTTGGGAAAACATATAAGATAAAAAAATAACTTAATATATGAGGAGGGAAACCCTAAACAACATATATCAAACTATAGGGAACTCTGAAACAAGTTGGTAAGCATGGACAAAGGGCAAGATCGAACGAGACCTCTTTCACTTAACCTATGAAATCAATATTTCATAGAAAGGTTTCAGAAATAGAGTTTTGAGAAATTCAAATAAGCAGGGCATACCTTGAATCAGATTTGATAGCTAACATACTAACCATTAATGAAATAAATAACAATTTCTTGGTATACCTAAGGAGTAGTTAAGAATTCCTTATAATGACCAAGAAGAAGAAAACATCAAAGTTGTAGTAAACAGGAGGTTTGAGGTGCTTCCATGAGCATATCTCAACATATACTTTTCCGATCTACAGAAAATAAAAAGCATGAAAAATTAATGAAAACAAGAAGACATAAACAAATCAAGGAAACATCACCATTCACCAAGCTATGGAATCCTGCACACTATGCTTCTCCACCATCAAGCCAAGCAAGACATTCATCCACTTCATAAAACCAGTATTTTCTCCAAGCTCATAAAACTATGTATTGCTCTTAACATGTCAAGTTCTCCATATTTTTACAATGAATCCTTATGGTTTATATAAGCCAAGAGGATAAAAATCTCACTAGAGCAGCTAGAAGGCCATTGGCCAAAGCAAAATATCTAAAACTTCCCTTGAGGCCTTACAAGGTCCAAGGCACAAAATATCTCTTCAAAATATCATTTTCGGACCAAAATAGAAAAAATATTGAATTTTAGGCTCTGAAATACATGATAGAACTTGCCTAACACACATTTTCTCTGTCCTCACACAAGAATACAAAAAACTGTCTCTTTTTTAGCAAAATTTCCAGGCGCAGAGCACCAAAAAATGCCTTTTTGCAGTAAGGTTTTGGAGGCCTTCCTGATGTTGAAAAAGGCCCCGTGATGGCCCGCTGGAAAGATATGGATGTATAATTTCCAAATATACTTTATTTTTTCAAATTGGATCTCCGGAAGCTACTCAAAAAGTGGAAAAGGTGAAAAAACCCAGGGGCACAGCACCTGCTCAGAAACAGTGGCAGAAAGGTGAAAAAATGGTTGTTTTTGGACCTTTTGAGGGACCAAAACAGCTCCAAATGAGCTGAAAATTTATGAGAATACTCCCATAGTGCCAAGGAATCAAAAAAATGTAAACTTTTCCTGCTGAAAATTCTCTGAGAAAAAGCGCAGCGTTCAGGGTGTTGCGCTCCTACGCTCAAAAATTCACAAAAAATGAAAAGGTGTCCAAATTTGCCCAAATTTGGTGAGTGGATCCCTCAAGGGTCCCTAGAGTCCTATAATGAAGCTTGAGCCAAGATTCCAAGCCCATATTGGTCTTTTTCATATTTTAGTACCGAGCGCCTCCTTTGGGCAGCTTTGAGCTTTTTTCTAGAAAACTGATTTAGCTTTTTGTAATGCTGAGTCATCTTCCTTTGTAAGCCTATATCCTTGTTTGATTTCTCCAATTTGGCCTCTAAATGCAGGTTTTCCCTTTCTAGCCATGATTCTTTGTCATTTTCAATTTCCAAGGCTAGGAGCTCAGTGAGAGGAAATTGTTGTACTTGGGCTGATTCTTCCTCTCTCTATTTTTCTAATTCTCTCCTAAGACCCATAGTCTTAGGCCTCTTCCTAGCTAGCCCTCCTTCTTCGTCATCTTCTTCATAGTCACCC
Organism: Pinus albicaulis; assembly: GCA_034641835.2. Lineage (NCBI taxonomy): Eukaryota > Viridiplantae > Streptophyta > Pinopsida > Pinales > Pinaceae > Pinus > Pinus albicaulis. The sequence goes on along the minus strand of CM076581.1, from coordinate 121,995,913 downwards.
ACGTACTCTTATAGTTTCACTTGTGATTTCTGAGCCTCTCTTTTGTACTTGAGTGCCCGTGCTTCATAAATGGAAAGTTGGTCACTGATTTGTGCGTTTTGTGTTTGTAGGAAATGAATGATATTTTTTGATCTTTCCAAATCAAACACCAAATCTCTAACTTGTGCATCCCAGTCTTGTAAGAGGGAATTAAGAATCCTTGTTTCATTGTCCTCATCATTGTCAACGTGGATGAGTTCAAATTCCATCTCTTTTTCATGGCTACTTTCTTGTTCTTCCATGGCCTTCTTGCCTTCGTTTTTCATGGGCTTCTTACCCTTGTCTTTCTTGGGAAATCCACTCTTGCCTTTCTTTGGAAGTTTACCTCTACTCCTCAATGCCCTGGTGACATTGCTTTTCACTATTTGAGTGACTCTACCTCTCACTGTTTTTGTGACTTTATCTTTTACTTTCTTTGAGGAGGAGCACATGGCCCCTTGCCTTTTGGAGGCAGAAAACATATGCCTCATACCTTTCTAATAAGGAGTGATGAGGGGTGTTACAAACTGGGCTTGTTCAATTTGGACACTTATAGCCCTAGGACTGTCTTTTCCTTCAAGAATGTTTTCTGTGTGCATTTCTTTGTCACTTTTTTGTGGGAAATCCTCTTGATTAGCAATTTCAACATTTTGTATGCTCTTATCACTAAGATTACCTTCAAAAGGGTTATGATCTGTTTCTACATGGTGGGAAGCACCCAAGTCTGATACTCTTTCATCTTCATGACTATCCATGCCTTTACTCTTT